>CAUYON010108525.1:0-145313 GCA_963573935.1 Arctocebus calabarensis
GAAATAACAACAGACCCCTCAGAAATTCAAAAAATCCTTAACGAATATTACAAGAAACTTTACTCTCAGAAATATGAAAATCTGAAGGAAATTGATTAATACTTGTAAGCACGTCACCTAACAAGACTTAGCCAGAATGTAGTAGATATGTTGAATAGGCTGATATCAAGTTCTGAAATAGCATCAACTATACAAAATCTCCCCCAAAAGCCCAGGACCAGATGGCTTCATGTCAGAATTCTACCAAATCTTTAAAGAAGAACTAGTATCTATATTATTAAACCTCTTCCAAAATATAGAAAAAGAAGGAATACTACCCAATACATTCTATGAAGCAAACATCAACTTGATCCCTAAACCAGGGAAAGACCCAACAAGAAAAGAAAATTATAGACCAATATCACTAATGAATATTGATGCAAAAATACTCAACAAGATTTTAACAAACAAAATCCAACAACACGTCAAACAAATTATACACCATGACCAAGTGGGCTTTATCCCAGGGTCTCAAGGCTGGTTTAATATATGCAAATCTATAAATGTAATTCAGCACATAAACAAATCAAAAGATAAAGACCATATGATTCTCTCAATTGATGCAGAAAAAGCTTTTGACAATATCCAGCATCCCTTGATGATCAGAACACTGAAGAAAATTGGAATAGAAGAGACATTTCTGAAACTAATAGAGGCCATCTACAGCAAACCCACAGCCAATATCATATTGAATGGAGTTAAATTGAAATCATTTCTACTTAGATCAAGAACCCAGGCAAGGTTGCCCATTATCTCCACTGCTCTTTAACATTGTAATGGAAGTTTTAGCCATTGCAATTAGGAAAGAAAAGGCAATCTAGGGTATCCACATAGGGTCAAAAGAGATCAAACTTTCACTCTTCGCAGATGATATGATTGTATATCTGGAAAACACCAGGGATTCTACTACGAAACTTTTAGAAGTGATCAAGGAACACAGCAACGTCTCAGGCTACAAAATCAACACCCATAAATCTGTAGCCTTTATGTATACCAACAATAGCCAAGCTGAAAAATCAGTCCCAAAGAAGATGAAATATTTGGGAGTTTACCTTACAAAGGATGTGAAAGATCTCTATAAAGAGAACTATGAAACTTTAAGAAAAGAAATAGCCAAAAATGTTAACAAATGGAAAAACATACCGAGCTCATGGTTGGGAAGAATAAACATTGTTAAAATGTCTATACTACCCAAAGCAATATATATTTTTAATGCAATTCCTATTAAAGCTCCATTGTCATATTTCAAAGATCTTGAAAAAAATAATATTTCATTTTATATGGAATCAGAAAAAAACCTCAAATAGCCAAGACATTACTAAGAAATAAAAACAAAGCAGGAGGAATCACACTACCAGACCTGAGACTGTACTATACATTGATAGTGATTAAAACAGCATGGTACCGGCACAAAAACAGAGAGGTAGATGTTTGGAACAGAATAGAGAACCAAGAGATGAATCCAGCTACTTATTGTTATTTGATCTTTGACAAGCCAATTGAAAACATTCAGTGGGGGAAAAGACTCCCTAATTAACAAATGGGGGTGGGCGAACTGGCTAGTGACCTGTAGAATACTGAAACTGGACCCACATCTTTCACCATTAACTAAGATAGATTCTCACTGGATTAAAGGTTTAAAATTAGGACATGAAACTATAAAAATTCTAGAAGAAAGTGCAGGGAAGCTCTTGAAGGAATTGGCTTGGGTGAATATTTTATGAGGAGGACTCCCTAGGCAATTGAAGCAATATCAAAAATACGCTACTGGGACGTGAATAAACCAAAAAGCTTCTGCACAGTCAAGAACATAGTAAGTAATACCAAGCAGACTGTCCTCAGAATGGGAGAAAATATTTGCAGGTTATACCTCCAACAAAGGTTTAATAACCAGAATCCACAGAGAACTCAAACGTATTAGCAAGAAAAGAACAAATGATCCCATCTCACTTGGGTGGGCAAAGGACTTGAAGAGAAACTTCTCTAAAGAAGACAGGTACACGGCCTACAGACACATGAAAAAATGCTCACCATCCTTAATCATCAGAGAAATGCAAATCAAAACTACTTTGAGATATCACCTAACTCCAGTAAGATTAGCCCACAAAACAAAATCCCAAAACCAGAGATGCTGGCGTGGATGTGGAGAAAAGGAAACACTTCTACACTGCTGGTGGGAATGCACACTAATACTTTCCTTTTGGAAGGATGTTTGGAGAGTACTTACAGATCTAAAAATTGACCTGCCATTTGATCCTGTAATTCCTTTACTTGGTATATACCCTAAAGACCAAAAATCACATTATAACAAAGACATCAGTACCAGAATGTTCATTGCAGCCCAATTCATAATTGCTAAGTCATGGACGAATCCCAAGGGCCCATCGACCCACGAATGGATTAATAAATTGTGATACATGTATACCATGGAATACTATGCAACCTTAAAGAAAGATGGAGACTTTACCTCTTTCATGTTTACATGGATGGAGCTGAAACATATTCTTCTTAGTGAAGTATCTCAAGAATGGAAGAAAAAGTATCCAATGTACTCAGCCCTACTATGAAGCTAATTTATAGCTGTCGTATGAAGGGTATAACCCAACTATAACACAAGAATATGGGGAAAGGGGCAAGGGAGGGGAGGGGAGGTGGGTGGTTGGGGTGCAGGGAGGGTAATTGGTGGAGCCACACTTATGGTGCATCTTAGAAGGGTATAGGCGAGCCTTACTAAATGCAGAATACAAATGTCTTCATACAATAACTGAGAAAATGCCAGGAAGGCTATGTTAATCAGTTTGATGAAAATAGTTAAGATTATATATGAAACCAGCACATTGTACCCCTTGATTGCACTATTGTACACAGCTATGATTTAATAATAAAGAAAATAAAATAAAAAAATTACAAATATTAAAAAATAATTATATACTCCTGTCTTTGTTCTATTTTCTACACATATTCATGGTAAAGGATACTAACTGGCGTCTTGGTTGGTAACGGGTCATTCCAGGAGTACATGTGATGAGGAAGGATAAGTAGAAATGTTGAAGAGTTAATACAAAAATTGTATTGACATTGTACTTAACTTGGCCGTCTAAAATGAGATAAAAAGCTATTATATGGTACAGGCTAGTTAGCATCTGAAAAGTGTAAGTCATTTGAGCAAATTTGCAAAAGGAATTTATTAAGGAAAAATATCAAGAAAAACATTTGAACTTACTGATCTGCTTACACTTTCTTACCATTTCCATTTTTTCTAAGGAAGATTAAAAACACTTAAATACGTTCTTTATACAGATGAAAATTCATCACTGCAAAGTAGTCACTTAAACCCCCTAACAGATTTTACTGCAGCAGAACAGAGTGCAGCCCTGACCAGGAAAGTGTTTCTGATGGCTGGCCTCCATCCTTGGTAGGAAGCTCTCCCCAGGCACACGCACGCTTGTCACAGCCATTATGCTTTTTGCTGAGTAGTATGTCAGGGTGATTGGCAAGGAGTCATTCTTTCTTCTTGTTAAAAATTATAATTTTAGTGCATGCTTAAAATAAAAACCTAGCATAAATGTTCTTTTGCAAGCAGCACAGATTTATTTAATCACATGGCGTGAAATATAAAATTTAATTTTTTTTCTTTATTGGGACAATATTCTTTTGGGGAGACTACTTTTCAGAATTTCCTTCATGTTCTTTGCCTGTTTTCTCTTAAGCTAAATTACAGTTTCCTTCCAGATGTTGGCTAGGGATAGGTTTGGATGGTTAGCAAAACTGCATTTCAAACTACGAATTAGATCCTTCTGCTCCTTGGAGTAAACTTTGTATAGATTAATCTCTGCTAGTGATAAATGTCTTGGAGTAATTAATAAGCTAGTATTTGCCAATGTTTAAGATAGTGCCTGGTACATATTCAGTTCTCTGTAAGCATTTAATGAGTGAAATATATAACTGAAATTACTCTATATTTTCTGTGTTCTTTTTAGTTATGCCAGTAGGTGCTGCTCTTGAATGACAAGAGTTGATATTTCAAATTATATTTTATATTAGCATAGGTAAGCTAGATTATTGGTACACCTTGCATATTTATGTTTACATAAATGGTAAGTTTATAAACCTTATCCTCTTCATTTGAAACAAGACAGTTTCTAATAAGTAGACAGTTCGCTTTAAAGAACTTATGAAAATGCCCAAATAGTTCTCTTGAAGTTTTATTATTCGGGAGTGTCACAGTGGGTTTTAGCTCAGTTTTTATTATTTAAAAAAACATTAGACTCATAACCTTTCTCACTTACCACGTAGTTCAGTGTCATATTTTAACATTCTTTATGTTAGTAACAAAATATTTATTGAGTCTATTGACATTTAGCGAGTGTTCAATCAACTTTGAACCACCATGCTCCTTGGTGCTCTGTAGATAAACCATTGATAGGATTAGGCTTTGTTAGATTATCCTTGTTATTCAGACAGAGCAACATTTTTACTTAAATCAAGGATCAAATAGAATGCTTCTTGTGCACATTTAACTGTAATAAATTCTTTTAATTTTTAAGTATACTTGCTCTTTAAAGGAGTGTTTGCTGCAGGGACAGAAATGTAGCTGTAACTTGTACAAGTCAAGTGCATGTGAAGATGATTGCTCTGAAGTACCCAAAGGCAAGTTGAAGAGGACTAGATATAGTAAAAATTGAGTAACCAGAGAGGGGAGAGAAGATGTAGGCTGGAAGGACTGTAGGGTCACTGAGTAGTTGGGGACATTGGGTTGAAAGTTGGATTGAACAGCACATGTGGTAACATGCTGAAAACGGAAGAGAAATAAAACAAGATGGCCCTGTAAAAGAAGTTGAATAACACTTTGGGATTCTTTTTGTTGTATTTTAATGTTTTCCTAATATATCATCTTCGTGCGTATATCTGGCCTTTTCTCCCTGTATATAATGAAAAGAAATTTTTTTGTGGCATATGCTACAAGATCATGATCTTTTGCCATAAACTAGAACTCAGTCAAAGAAGTAATTTTGTTTTTAGATATAATTCTGTTATAACACTTAATATATTTTCTTTCTTTTCACTCCAGTTTCTCTATCTGCATCTAAGTAAATTTATTAGATATTTTTAAGATGTTTTATGTTCACTTTGAACATAACAATTTTTTTTTAATATCTTTTTTTCATCGACAAAGACATTTGAAATCCAGGGCTATGTATTTTTATTATTTATGGCAGGATCGGTTTGGGTGTGTTCATCTTCTAGGCTTTAAGATGTCAAGATATTTAGCTATTACATTAATGTGCATAGTCATTTTCACTCAGAGGGTAGGAAACAATGTTTTATCATCATAGTAAAGATAAAATTGAATGTTGGGCCTAAAGATTTTGGGACAGACCTGACCTATAACATGTGAATCTATGCAGGTCCTTCATTTGGGTATTTGTGTTTAGTCATTCTCCACCTCACGTGTGCACGCTCGGTATCTGCCCCTTGAGTCTGGGCTCCACACCATGGAGTGGGACTCTGTGTCTCTCACTCCACCGCTGCTTCCTCCTCAGCAGGTAGAAGTCCTGTAAGTGTCCTACAGTGTTCCAGTGCTTGCTTCTATTGCTAAGCCAGCCGCAGGTAGGACCTTTGTCTCTAGTATGAATCTTTATTTAAAATAAAATCTGTGCCATAGAAATCTAGAAAATTGAGAGACAATAAACCTAATGGTATAGGGATTTACCCTTTAATTAGAGCAGGATGTTCCCCACCCATTGCAGAAATGGGATGATCTAAAATTTCTTTAATATTAATTTCCAAGTTAATAATAAAAACCACTTTTACTTTATCTGATAATTTCTGAATTACGTCATTGAGAAGCTGAATTAGTGATTTTTAAACTTGGTGTGAAAGATTTCGTAAACTTCTTTGTGTTCATAAGACTTATATTCTGCTTCTTAGTATGTTGCAAAATGAAGTTATGACTTGACTAGAAATTAATTTTTTTTGAGAATTTATAACTAGTTCTGTGTTCAGACATGCTGGATTGTCACCAGATTTTGGACATTTTGCTCCTCTAGTATGAGGTCTACAAGGAAGCTGTCAAAGGTACCCTGGGAAGGCACGCTGCGGAGACTGCCTGTGTCTGTAGGGCATCAAGGAAGGTTCCCAGAACCCTCTGGTTTCTATGCTTGAGAATGTAAGAAAGATCTAGAAAGTAGCATTGAGTTAATTTCATTGTATTCTAAGTAATTCACCATGTCATATACGATAAATATTTTACTTAAGCACTCACTATTTGCCAGATATCAGGCTGTTTTTAGAGTACTTTCTTATTTAATTTTCAAAGCAACCTTATGCTACTATTATTTTTAATTTAATGGTAAGATTTAAAAAATAAGGTAAAATAACTGACCGAAACTTAAAAACTAGTACTTCAGGGTAGCCTCTATTACACTACTATTTTATGCTAGATAATTGACAGTATTATGTGTGCTGCTGGATTAAATGTCACTAGCTAGAAGTGTTTTGTCAGTCAGGGCTCAGCCACAGAAGCAGAGCCACTCTGAGTGATATAGAATAAAGGATTTATTACAGGGATGAGATCTTTCATAATTGTGAAAATTAAGACCTTAAAAGTGATCCTAATGGAATAAATTCAGTTTTATATATGAAAACCCACTATAAACCAAGAAGTTTTAAATGTGTCTACCATGTTTTATACACATCACATGTTGGATTTTCTTGGCAAACTACTATTTTTTGATGCATCGGGCAGGTGATCTGTTAAATAGAAGAACAAATTATGAATATCAAATTTAAAAAAATTTAATTATATAACTGAATTTGAATCAATTGGTACAATTTCACATATTAATCTGCTTAGAGAGGATGACAAAAAATATATACACATTGTAAGAAAGGAAAAAACTGTGACTCGAGTGGTACAGTTTTAATATAGTTTTTTTCCTTTCTTAAAATGTATATACATTTTTTGCACCCTCTGTGTGTGTGTGTATGTATATATTTATTACACACACACACATACATAAACCCTGGGATAAGATAGGGTATCTAATAAAAATCGTATTTGCTAGCCCTAGAAGCAGGATATGACACAGTACCCACAGCTCACATATCATAGTGTACGATTATTATCTGCATAACACTCATCATCTTCAGAACCTTTGCTGCTGTGTTGCATGAATAGGTTGTCATTTTTTAATTCATTACCTTCTTTTTACTCCAGTAGTTTTGTCATATGCTTATGACAAAAGCCACATAAAATTCATAATTCTTACATTTCTCTTTTGACTTCTTTTAGAACCTTTAACCTTATTTATTATGTCCGGGTAGTCATCATAATATTCCTAATGTGTCTTTCCACACATTGGGGTGATCTCATCCCCAAGCATCATGCTTTTAGCATGAATAGGTTGCTATGTAAAGAGTGTGTGTTTTGGACCACTTTACTCATCAAATTTTTATCACATACTGATTAAAAATCTAAAATTTAGACTTTCTTTATATGCTGCCTTTGGGTGAATTTCCACGTATTATTTATTAAAGTGATCTTTCCACCTGTTTCTTAATGCTGACTGTGATATTAACCGTTTGCAATTAGCACACTCTGTCTCTTTGGCACGTAGTATGCCCTTTCAGTTTTTCTTAATTCTTTTTTTTTTTTTAACCTCCAACCATTTTTTTTTTTTAATTTTATCCATTTAGTCATCCCCATCATTGGTACCTTTCAAATGCTAAATGCTGTCCCATTTATCCTTAGTAACCATGCTGAATTTTTCTGTCCTTTTTAATATTTAGGTTTTATTGGATGAATGTAGATTGCACCTTCTCTAACTGTGTCTTAAATAATTGCCACTTAAGGGAATTAAGAACTACAAGGGAAGGAAAATGCTGACCCATAGACTAAGCAGAGAGAGAAAACGTTCCCACTGGGTCCAATTTCCTAAGAAGGACCATCAGGATGGTGGCTAGGGCCTGAAATTATGGTCTGAATGACCTCTAGAAAATGATCAGTTCACAAAGGAACTTGCCTGTGTTTGCACCATCAAGTATGTTGCCCTACTGAAGACAGTGCACTCCCCTGCCCTTGGCTAGTTGTAAAAACACAAGCAGAGAAAACCTATCATTGAGAGCATAGAGATAGAGTTGGCATTGCAGAGTAAGACACAGTCCAAGCTGTGAGGATGCCCTTCATCCAAAGAGAAAGTTAATAAGGCATCTTAAAATTCCAAAGGTGAATGTTTTATAATATTCACCTATTTATGACTTTAGGACAAAATTTCTTGCTTGTAATATGTATTCATTTACCTAAATAAACATGCATACCTGAAATCTTAAATTCTTATGTTCCACTTGCCTTTTGCATTTTTTCTATTCTAAAATCTGGATTCTTTGAAGTGGATATATTGAAATATTAGAATGAAATTATGAGAAAATTTATCTGCCTTATTTTAATTAGATCTTTATATATTGGCAGATGATCACAATGATGTTTCTGTTTAGAAGCAAAGTATAAAGTAACATGTGGTTTTTTTATATATGATGATGCTTAGTAGCTTAATAATAATCTGACACCAGAAGACCAATAACGGACTAGTATAAACAATTAATTGTGTTTTTGAAAATCTTTTATTTATCAATGGTAGACATTAAATAATTGAAGTGTGAAAGAGAAAAGAGGTAGATGTCAAATAATTAAAAATAGGTATTGCATCTTTTTTCTAAAACTCTTCCTGTGAATTGCATTTTTATTTTAAATTTTTACATAGGTAATGTTGGAGACAACTTAATATTTATATAAACTCAGGGTTACATGACGCATTAAAAACAGAATAGAAAGGGTGGAAGTAAACAAAAGTTTCACAGTCAATTAGGAGAGATATTTGCAACATATAGGACAAACACAAGGTTAATATAATTAGTATTCCTGCAGAAAATCTTTATTCCTAATATATAAAACTTTTCTCAAATTGGTTTCTTTTAGAAGTCAGATCTGAATAGGCATTTTAAAGAGTATACTATCAGAAGCATATGCAAAGCTGTTTTGACTTCATTAATTGTTACTACATCAAAACAATGAGATACCCACATTTATTGATTGGCAGAAACTCAAAAGGGTGAAGATAACCCCTGATGAAGCCCAGATATAGAAAGTTTGGGATTCACAAATATTAGAGGCAACTTTTCTGTGTTTTCTACATTTAATATTTTGCTTTCTGTAATCAAAAGAAAAAGCAACTGATTATACTAAAACCTTTCTGAAGACCTCAATAATAGAAATTAAGGAACTAAGCCCCCTCTTATCCAGGTGTATCCAGATTGCTGGTGTGGTGTGGTCTGGTGGAAGGAACAATTTTTTTGAGGCGAGATGTGCCCAGACGGAGCCATCTCTGACACTTCCTTGCTGTATAACCTCAGGAAGCGTCACACAACACACCTGTCAGCCTTAATTTCTGCGTGTGTGATAGCTGGTCACAGATATCATGAAAATTAATTAACTGACAGATAAAGTCTCTGTTGCAGTGTCTTTCAAATAATATTGGCCAGTTAAGTCACTAACTTTGGACTGTGATTTTGAAGATTAGAAGAAAGTTTTGAGTTTACTTGTTCAGCACCAGGATCAACTTATAGATGGAACACGTGTGGTTGCAACCCTTTGTGGAGCTTGTTGTAGGCTGAGCCGGTGACAGCAGACATGACCCAGTGCCACCCGAGAGAAGCTAGGTGGAGCCCGGGCGTGGAAGGCGTGGAAGAATCAGATGGGATGATATGTTCTGGTGGAGGCAGTTGGGAACAGTCTTGGTGAGCTGGAGGGAAGCAGCAGGGCCAGGGGTAAAGGTGTGTTGAGGGGACCCGACAGGGAGCAGTGAGAGTTGCTGCCAGGGCAGCGTGGTAAGATTTGTGTCTCTGGCTAGTTTTGTGCTTTGGTGAGATGATTAGCTTTCCTTTGCCTCTGTTTCCTTAAAAACACTGAAGGAATAATGTGGCCGCGTGAGAGGAAACGAAGAGAGTTTCTGTCTTCTTGTCTGCTGCACAAGGTACTCAGTTGCTCCCTGCTTACTGGGGTCCCTCCGTTCACCTCAGCTGACCTGCCCCTGTCATGCTGACAAACTAAGCAGCTGGCCGGTGGAAGAGGGAGGAGCTCTCGTTCCCTGAGTGTACTGCTCCATTTTCTTTTGCTGTTTGTTTCTGAATTGGGTTACCTGAAGCATGCACACAAAATGAGCTTGCTTGCTTTCAAAACGTTTGCACAATCATACCCTTCTGTAGCTCAGGGCAACCCAAGGAAGGTTAGGAGAAGGTGACAGACTGCCACTGGATCCCTGCAGTTGAACCAGACTGGGAGGTAGGAGAGCCCCAGGCACTGTCACCTTCCTTCCGACCCTCCTGTAACCGCTTGGGACAGGCCTTTCCTCTTGGAGCAGTTTTCACAAAACTCGCTCACTGGTTTCTGTGAGGTATCTCATGATTACAAAGAACTTGAGCTCATCGCTTGCTATCTATGTGCTGAATTTCTTGCCCAGTTGTTTGAAAGTATCTGAAGTCCCTGCAGCATTGCCCCACTCTGCTGCATCCCTGCCCCTTGCTCTCTTCTCCTCAGCCACTGGGGTCATGTGGTGGGAGGGTCTTGCACACCTGCTCCACGTGGGCCCCTTTCACAGCTGGGGCTCTGTAGATTTTCCCACTAATGCGCTATTGACTGAGGGATCAAATGATATTCCAAAAATGGAAAAACAAAAATGAATGTGCTCAAACACACACAGTGTGCTATAATGGATCGCCAAGCAATTATTTGCATATAGTATTTCAAAGATAAATAGGATTATAATAAATCAGAGTTGCTCAGAATGGCATTAAATGGGTTAAGCATTTAAATTCTTCCTTCTTTAAGTAGTCAATGAAGTTACTGGGCGAATCCGGCCACATATTTGCCCACAACACACGTGGTATATTTCTTTCCCATTGCTGTCTGAAAATCTTGCTTTCACCCAGCAAGCCTCAAGTGTGATACTCAAGTTTTAATGTGATACACTAATGCTTATTAATGTATTTGGGTTATGTCTGTGTTTATTGTCTTTCCATCATCTTTTAAGAACCTACTTCTTTTTGAGGATGGATATATATTAGATCCTATTACAATGTCTATTTTTTTAATATGTTTTTAAATTCTGTATTCCAAAGCTGTTCACCTTTAACATCATCAGGCCTAAGAGTTAATATTTATTGGAAAATGGATTCATTAGAGTTATTGCTACCAAAAAAATCAATTTCTTAAATTTATAACCCAAAAAATAGTGTATTACTACTTCCCTAGGAATTCTGATTTTTCTTATATATGTTAATGAAGCCTTTAGCTCTTGGCAGTTCTCTTACTGACAGCGGCTACTTTTGGTGTGAGGCATTTATTTTCTATCTGAGGAGTGAGTTATGTGTCTGAATTGCTGCCCTATTGAAATTTCACAATATTTTTGAGGGGAACTGGACCATGAAAACACAGTTTTTGTCATTCATAAGGCAGGGAAGTCAATGTACTGATAAGAGATATTGCAAATTGAGTTAGCGTTTGCTATTCCATTACCAAATTTGACATATTAAGAGATAGTTTGGCTTTGAATCTACTTCACAAGTTGACCAGTGAAATTTTGCCTCAGCTGCGAAGCTAAAAACTGATGTTTAGGGAGAACCAGAGCATTCCCCAAGAAGGAGCCCTTCGTGTGTGAGTCAGAGTTCCAAACCTGCTGTCCGTTCTCTTGCCGAGTGCCGGGCACACTTACATGGGCCAGGATCCCAGGGAAAGGACCAGGGGCTACGTGGATTTCTTGTGAAGAAGCGATGGTGGCCCTCTCATTCTGCCAAACAGCTTTCCCCTTGGAATCTTTATACAATTATATTAGGTGTCATCATGTGATCTGGAAGAGTGCAGGTTGCTAACAGTAATAGGATAGGATATTGTACTGCAATGCCATCTCCCCTTCTCATGAGCAAGTTACCTGAATTTTGAAAGCGGGTTATGTGTAACCGCACAATTACACAATGGAGCGGTAGAGACGAGAGGAACGTCTGGCTCTTTGGTTAGAGTGCCACTCGGAATTTATGTCCTACCAAAGGGGCCTACTCACAATGTAAGCTCAGTAGCTTCCATTTGCTTTTTATAGGAAATAAAATCTATTGGTAATTTTTTTTTTATTTAAAAAAACCTGTTAATCTACATTGATTTCTAATTTGTTTTGGATTCCTTAGCTGAGAAATACAGTTCATCACTGACTGTTCTATTACCTGACAGCAATTGATAAAGTGTCCATGCACAAAGTGTCAGAAAAGGTTAATATTTATTGATTTTTATGGTACTACAGCCAATGTAGTTTTGCCACCAAAGATGTATGGCCACCAGCAATGAGATGTGTAACACTGCAGGATGCACACTAGGTTTTACCATAACCTATGCCACAATTCCAGATTTTTTAAATGATAGATGTTTAACTTGATCCAGAAAATTGAAGGTGTAGCTACTCTGAACCTGTGACTTGAATTTTATATTTTAATACAAAGCCCAAGAACACATGTAAAAACTAAAAGTTAATTCTTGCTTTGCAAACAGCAATCACATTTAGCCTTTTCTTCCACTTAACTATGTGCTATTGATCCGAGAAGATGCCCCAGCAAGTGATAGCTGGAATTATGAGCAATAAAGGGCTTGCTTCTTTAACAAAAAGTATGTAATTAGCAGAGAAGTGGGGAAAGCCTATGTTTAGTTTTAAAGGAGCTTCAAAGAAACAGTTTGAGTGGCACGCCAGGGTTCAAATGTATGCAAGGAGGAAACCTCAGTGCCTAGAATCATGAATTCATTTTCTAATTGCAGAATGTCGGTAAAAATGATGAACGTGCTGTGTTTTTTGCTTTATTTCCACTCGTATTTCTGTGATAGAAATGTAATCTCTGGTTTATCTGGAACAGCCTACAGTGGGTAGAACTCTTTCTGTGCATTTACTTTCTTGAATATAGTTACAGTTTCTAGTACTTAGTTGACCATTTATAATATTCAGTAATTGACAGGTGAAAGGAGATTATGATTTTTTAACCCAAATGAAGTATGTTGAAATTTGTTTCCTTGCCTGTAAGACCCTAGACTTTAAGTGTGAATTAAAACTAAAACTGTTCACATATATTTAAAAATTTTTAAATTGGGGGTGTGGACTTTATTTTGGCAAAATATTTAATGAAAATTCTAATGCTATAATAAAAAGTCTGTTTTGACCAGAAGCCCTTGCAGTTTGTCCTATAAATACGTTTTAGATTGTCTTTCATCTCTACCACATTTGCTTATTTCAGCAGTGTGTGCTGGTCTTCTTTGTTTTTCCCTTCCTCATAGTTTATGCATTTATTGTGCTGCTTTAGAAACTAAAAAAGAGTTTTGGTCCTCAAAAGGGAAGCATACATTGCCTAGAAACTACTCTCACAGTTGCCATTTTAACATATGGCAACTAAAATTCTAAAATTGAAAAAATAAAAACTCCCTAATCATAATCTAAAAGCTCTTGACAATATGAAATATTTTTCATAAAGATTTCACTTTCCTCTAATTTATTTACAATAGTGTTAAATTTTTTTTCACAAATGTCAGTGTCAGATGAGTCTAATTTTTTATATACTTCTGTTTTCTTGATTTGTAATAGTTCTATTGTTATTTCTTTTCTTTTCTTTCCTCTTAACCAAGAAGGGCTCATACTAATAACCTAGTAATTAAAACAGTCCTTCTTAAGGAACACATCAAATGCTCTATTATACTATGGCTTTTCATTCAGTAAACCTGGTTTTTGTAGGCCCATAACCTCCAAGCTGCCTCTGTGACTTCTTCACTGCTCACTCTTAAACCTATGGGTGACAGCTAAGTGACAGGCTTCCCCAACACTCCCTTTTATTTCTAAAATTAAATGCTGCTCCACAACCTTTCATTAGTGTCCATAACACCCCCGTCTCCAAATTAATCATTACCTACAGTATTGGCTGATACGTGAAGATGGTTTTATGAGATTATTAATGAATTTATCATATATTTAAGCTTCACTACGTAGAAGTATGAAATAGAAAAGTAATTTCATATGGAAGAAAAACGTTTTATATAACTGAAGTGGAAAAAAAAACCATTTCGAACCATTTACTCCAGTTTGGAGAATCATTTTAAGGTGAATAACAGTATGACTGCATATGGAATTTTCAAATTTCACGGCATGAGATTTTGCCAATTAGAATTAACAATCAGGAGATTGTGTGATTTTAATAACTGTGGTGTTGATTGTTTGCTTCACCCCCATGAAAAACCAATAAGTCCTTTGCAACACTGTTGTTGTGCTTAGAGATACTCTTTTCATGCATGTTTGAACTGATTTATGGTAATCAAATTTGCCCTTTTAAAAATATGCTTTATTTTGTGAGTTGTCAGGAAATGTAAATCATCAGAAAGAAAAATATTTTAATGCCACTTTAAGTTGTTTCTTTTGTTTGTTTACTTTGTGTATATTTTAGTCCTGAAACAAACTTATGTGTTCTAACATTATAATTGAAAAACTTTAATGTATATTTTACAACAATTTATTTGCTTCATGTTTTGTTTTCCTTCCTTGGACCAAAACTAAAACTGATTATGATTTTAATGATTTGGTTTGCATTAAAAATTAAATATAAGAAAGAAACTAAGCATAAATATGGCAGATAAAAATCAGATATTTTAAAAAGTAAAAATAATAACAATACATATTGGGAAATAATGTGTGAAAGAATGTGACAGTTGCCAGCTTTGTCTTTGAACAGCTAGTCCGTGTTGCTGTCTTTGAGAGGACAACTGTTTAAGTGCATTTAATAAATTCTTTGTAGGCAAATTTGGGTTAATACTATTATGGTGTTCAAATAAGATTTTTTTTTTTTTAATCAATGAAGCAAGGACAAGTAGTCTGTGTGGTTTATAATATAACTTTCAACAAAACAAGTAGAAAGGAGCAGGTCAACCTGGGGGAACTAGCAGATAACATCAGACCATGCCGAGATCATTCAGGGCACCTAGAAACGGCTTTATGGTTTTCTCCTTTATTTGTGAGATCTTGGAAAAGGAACAAAAAAGCAGTTTTGTTTGTCTTTCTGACAAGGCTTTTCTGTGTAGCTTCCCTCTCCTCCCCCCAGTGAATAGTATTACCTAATTTTAGCTGAAATTATTATTGGTTTTATGTGACTGGGAGAACTGAAAATATTGTTAAGTAAGAAGGCCCAAGTTCATGATGTATTCCATGCTGTCTTCAGTGAGCTGTTTCTTTCTTTCTTTTTGTTTTTTTGGTAAGCGAGCTGTTTCTTAATTGCACCTCGTTTGGGGATTTCAAAGTATCATTTTGGTAGTGCTGAATTTGGGAAGGTACATAAAGAACCAGTAGAGTATGATGTGAAATGGCATCATTTAAATTAAAAAATAAATTTGAGAAATTTATAATATATGAAGGTAATTGAAGCTCAAGTCAGGCTACGGCAGCAAAACGCACATTCTAGCACATTCGTGGTGCCTGCCAAAAAGAGCAGAGAACAGCGTGTCTCCCCCCCCCCCCCGTCTCTCTGAGGGAGAATGCATTGCACTAGTGTACCAGGTACCAGTGCTGTCATCTGGGCAGTGGTGCAGGCTCAGAGTCCTCTCTGCTCACGGATGAAAGGAAGCAGAGAAGCAGGCAGGTAGGAGACGTGTGTGTCCCAGCCATTTGCATTCAGGGAAATGAAGCCCTGCTGGCTCTCTCCTTCCAGCCTTTCTCTCTCAAGAGTCCTGGGCTTTTCTCCCTGCGCCTTTTGTTTCTACTTATTCTCATTTCTTTTCTTCACTTCTACTTGTGACCTCTCAATCCCCTCTCCTCTTTATTGTCTTTTACACAAGAACACAGAAAAGTGCTATAAATTCACACCCACCAAACCAAGGGTCAGTGCGAGAACCCCAGAGGTAAAATAATTAAGTACAGAGCTAACACAGAGCCCAGGACGCTTCCTAGTCTTCAGTGGACCACGAGCCTGTCAAAAATACGAATTACCGATGGCCTTTGGAAAGAACGTATTCTTTTCTGTCTTACAGAAGGTGGTGTTCCTTTCTGTTTGCTTCTCTTCTTAGCTTATACTGCTTTAACTGTTTAGAAGATCGAATTCTTTTCATAATCCTTTGTCCACTAATTGTCTTTAATGGAAGCTTTTGTTCAGTGGCTGGTTTTTCATATAAGTGCCAGGGGAATTTCCTATCTCACTGTTACCCACTTAAACCTGCTGCCCATTAATACGAGGTACCCACTGACATCATCCTACACTTGGGCTTCGTCTCTTAAGCTGCTTAGTTTATTTAGAAAACAACATGTTTCTGGTTGCTAGTTTTTAGCTGACTTTTCCCTGTTTTTTTTCTTACCCAAAGCTTTTTGTCCATAGAGATCACTTTTGAAGTTACAATTCTGTGGAAATTATTAGTCTAATTCTGAATTCTAATATAATAAATGTTGAATTCTCAACACTACTAAATTAATTTTTCAGTCTAACATGTCATTCAGAAATATTTTATTTGTATTTCTGAAAATTATATTTCTTAAAAATTTCACTCTCATCACATCCTTACATTTTTTATTCTTTTTGTTGTTGTTGTTATATTTTAAGATACATGAATTTTATTATTCTTCAGTACATTATGCTCCCCCCAACCCCCAGTGGTAAGACAGAATACATTTTTTTGTTCTAAGGATCAAGTTCACCTTTTGGGAGTGAGAGAAGACAAATGTTTAAGAGAATATATTGGGGGTTTAAAATAAATATATCAATACCTCTAAATTTCTAAATGTTTTAATGTTACATAAGAAAGCCATGTACAAATGCAGATAATGAATTAAAAATTAGAGAAAACAACAGTTAGAATATCTGGCCTTAAAATAAGGTTTAATATCTGAATTAATGTATTCTAAAACTCAAATTCAGAATAAAAAAGAAAAACTATAACTTTAAAGGTGTTTTATGTAAGGGTTTCATTTCAGTATGCAAATTAAAAAGTACACTAGCATATAAACAGAAAGAGCAATCAAGAGCTTAGAAAGCAAACTGCAGAAAAATGGAATGTTAGCCATTGTGTTCCTTTATAGAACATATAGAAAAGACATAGACAAGAACTAGAAATGGAATTATGTGGCCAACAAGTAGGACAAGAAAATTGGAAATAGTACAGAAGAAGCCATCTTTGCTATTTTCAGTAGATAGATTTCTCTCTGGCAAACACACACTTAAAAGTCAAATATTTATAGTGAACCATTGAGAACGTATAAAAAGCACTGACTGGTTGGTAAATGAGAAGACTGTTGAGCTGGTGGATCTGGAATCTAGTCCTCTGGTTAGTTAGGGGTCACTTAAATTTCCTTGAGTGGAAAATGAAAAGACTGAACTTAACAGATTAGTTTGTTGCTTTTTCCCTGCAACCTCATGAAATTACAAATAATATTAGATCATAATCTCCTACTAATAATCTCTTTCATGATTTTCATCTGTTTGTTTCTTTGAGATTATGAGGAAAGCAGAAGCCCTATTACCTGAACATTATTACTCCTTCTCCAAAAGTTTATATGCACTTTTCAGGGCATCAGAAACCCTGGAGAGTGTTAATGGAATCCCAGGTTCAAAACACCTGATGTAGACAAGCAAAGAACAAAATTTGACTCTTCCAATGTTTCT
The DNA here is from genome assembly GCA_963573935.1 of Arctocebus calabarensis. Lineage (NCBI taxonomy): Eukaryota > Metazoa > Chordata > Mammalia > Primates > Lorisidae > Arctocebus > Arctocebus calabarensis. The sequence goes on from CAUYON010108525.1 coordinate 17,752, forward strand.
TACAAGGGATTGTAAGTACTTCTGTGAATATGCAGTGGTATTTTCTGCTGCCAGGGATAATGTGGTTCTTCTGACTTTCCACAGTCCCCAGGCATTTGTTAGGATCTCTCTGAAGTGGGAGGGTGAACGCAAGTAGGAGGGTTGTGCAACAACCCCAACTGGGGGAGAGAGAAGGGATGCCAAATCTGTCTGACATGACCCATTCCATGTTGAAATTAATTCAGAGAATTAAAATGTTATAAAAATAAAATGTTTTGTTTTTTTTTTAACTACCCACTGCCTTTGGTTATGGCTGGTGACTCCAAAGCCTTGTCCCCACTAATGCTAGCTGTAAAAGAGTGTGGGCCCAACATGAGCTGAGTGATAGAAGCTCTGCGTGGCCGTGAGGCAGCAGATGTGGTCAGCTCACAGAGTCGGGCAACAAGGAAAAGGCGCTAAGAGGCCTCTACCAGATCCTGGTGCCCAGAGAGGATCAGTGGATGGTGATCCCAGGAATGAACAGCTTGTGTCTTCTAGACCTGCCTGCTGCTTATCTAAGGACTTCTATACATGGCTGCCAGAAAACAGTTTAACTGTGTTTCCTTGATGCCTTACCTACCAGCCTTAGTATCTACATGCTTTTAAATTAGTAATTAAGCTTTTAACAAGATGGAGAACTAAGTGCTGTCTTAGCCCTCAAAGTATAGTGGCTGTTATTTTCATGATTTCTGGTCCTCATGTAGAGATTAGTGCCATTTTGAAAAGTAGTATAGACCTCATTTGTAAGTCTTACTTATCAAAGTATGAAAGCTTATGTCACAAGGGAGCTAAGGTGGGAGAAAGGTGCTGTTTTGGTGCGGAATGCTCTTCACCAAGGAAAAAGATAGGTGTTACTTTTAAAATTGTTCTGCCATCACAGACGCCTAGAAGTCCTGTTTGCTTTATTGTCCAACAGGATCATTATGTCAGCATTGCTGCTTGTTGTCGTGAGAGCTGCTTTAGGGCATCGATTCCCTCTCTGTTCTGTGTGTAAGAACCTTTGAAATTACGTCTCTCCAAACCCAGGGAGGTCTCCCATTTTCTTGCTAATGGGAGACTCCCAGTGCACATCCTTCATGCTCTCTCCTCACTCTCCAGGGTTTTTGTGCTTGTAACAGGGTATAGTTTTTAATGAGGCTTCTGGAAGCTTTAGAAACTTCTTTAATGATTTTGTTTTGACCTTTGCTACTACTTTTACTGTGACTCGATTGATGTCGATACTGAAAATTTGCTGCCATGACTCAGATTTTGATATTTTCACAAGCAACCTTTAGGGTATTATTTTAGAATTTTTAATAGATTCACCAAAGATAATTAGAGAATAGGACAGTTGTACAGAGTCAGATCTGACCAATGCAAACAAACTATAATTCTAGGAAACTTCGCATCATATTTAACAGAGCATATGGAAACATAGTAAATTCAAAATTTAAAAATACATACCAAATAACGATCCCTGGCACAGCTCTATGAAGTATTAAGTATTACTAGAAGGACTACAAAGATCTGATGTGGAGTTTCCCAGGTTCTGTTCCTAGAAAGTAACACCCAGGTCCCCCTTACTCAGGAGCTATCAACAGTGGTTAATGATCACATGCCTGGCGGCAGGGGAGAGGGAAATACCTGATCATTGCCAAGCAATGTCAAACCTGTTAAAATGAAAGGACTAGATAACTTTGTGAATTGCCTCAAAGGTATAGAACTCTCTGTTGGGTTTTGGTAGCTACCAGGCATTTCACACTTGACCTGTGCCAGGCACCATGCTGTGTCCCCAGCACCCCGTTTCTCTCATCCTGGATCCTGGCCGTAGTTGGAGTGTGGCCGAGGCTGCTCTCAGAGCAATGAGCTGGCCTGGGAGCTGGGAACTGCCCAGAGTCACACACCCACTTATTTACCAAATATTTGTCAAGTACTATCTGGGTAGCAGCCACTGTTCTGGACCCTGGAGACAGAGTGTAGCCCTCCAGGGGGAGAAAGATAATAAGCAAATAAACTAATAAATACACATGGTAATGCCATGTTGGGATGAGAGGCAGCAAGAACAATAAAACCAGAACTGGATAAGACCAGGAGGGGGCTGTGAGAGCTGGCCTGTTGTGCGACTTTTAAAAAAATTAGTTTTCAAAAGTGCTATTATTACCGTACAACAAAGTGCACATATTTAAAGTATACAATGTGTTGTGTTTTGATGTAGGTGTAAGCCCCTGAAACCATCACCACAATCAGAATAATGAACATGTTTGCTCCCCCCACCAAAAAAAGCTGTAATGCAGTGGTGTTTGAGCAGAGGCCTGAATGAAGCCCAAGCCACTGAAATGTGCAGGAAGAGCTTTGCCAGCCTGGAACAGCATTTGGAACACCTGATGCGAAAATGGGCAGGGCCGAGGGCTCCTCCCAGGCCCCTGGGGCTGCCTCAGTGTGGGCGGAATGGATCTTAATTGGTCTGTTGGACAGAGTGAGAAGAGGATGCGAAGGGCCCCCCAAGAGGGAGGAGACATGAGGACAGATTGCTGCTGGCTCTGAAGGGTAGCCATTGAGGGTTTGGAGGAACCTCTAATCATTTATTTTCTGAAAAAAAAATCACTCTAATTTCTGTGTTGAGAAAGGTCTATGTGGGAGCAAGATGGTCTTGGCAAGAGATGGTCCCTTGGAGTAAATGGATCATGGGAGTGATAAAAGCGTTTGAATTGGGGATATAAAATTGTCAACAAGACTTTCTTCCAGAGCTAGGGTCCACCTCAGGCTGTGTGATCCCCTAGCCCATGTTCTTGTCTACTTTACCTGCACCTCTGGTGGCAGCTGAGACCATTAATGCTCTGGGACAGGCAGCCAAGGCCTGAGTGTGTAGGTTTTTCCTATTTTATTTTAGCAGTATTGTGTATCTGCCACTAGTGTCTAGCTACACACATTGTATCACTGACATTCTTCCATGCAAACATTCTCAGTCTCCTTAACTTGAATTTTTTAAAACTTCCAGGGTATTTATTTCACTTGTGTTATATTTAGTCTCAGAGAGGCTCATCTCCCAACTGTATGCAGCTTTCTTGAGGAGAAGCTTCCCCGCTGCATGCTGTGCCCACACTCCCTAAGTTACACTTGGTTTAAATAGGAGCTTTAAAACCCTGCTCAAGATTTCTTGATTGTATTTAATTGAAAAGCTTTAAATACAGTTGTATATAAAAATATTGAGGATTTGCTTCAATTATCCTAACACTGACAGCAGAGTGTATTAGTACCTTTACAACCCAGGTGCAGTCATCCTCTTATTTTTCTGTCATTGTACAGACTGGAAATTTATTTTTGATATCTCCATGAGGGATCAGCCTAGGAGCACTGTGGTCATGCTTTTTTCTTCTAGAAAAAATATTGAGGCCCTAATGGTACAGAGGGGAACAAAATGTATGCTGAGAGGAAGGAGAAAGGGGGGATGTGTGCGCACCCAAGTACACACCTATCCACAGGTACATACACCATGTAAGTTATCATTTAATGCAAAACAGAAAAACATATTTTTCATCACTTAAAATTATTTGAAAAACCAACTCTCACAATAACAGTTATTTGGGAGAGAGAGACAAAATGTTATTCCTTAGTAATTACTATTATTTTCAAAATAGATGCTTTTATTATTACCATTTCTTTTATGTGCCATTGATATTACATATCCTTAAGCTATACCATGAATAGCTGTATGATTATGTTGCTACAGATATTATATTAAGCTTATCTCCTTCTACCTAGGATATAAAATAAAGAATATTGAGCAGTGGAAAAACATAATATGAAAGGTTTCATTGTCATTTAGTAGGAAATCAGTACTTTAAGAAAGACTGACATAACCACACAGTAATTATTAATATTTTGGTTAATTAAACTAGTCTTAAAATTTCTTTTGGATCTTGGATAATCTGATTTTATCATTTGAAATTGTTATTTTTACTAGAAACTAAAGTTATGCTGGATTAGATATCAGTACTTTTATATAACTACAAATACATATTTTTATATTTCAAATTTAGGTAACAAGTATTGAAACCACTATACATGGTAATAGACATTATTTGTCTTAAAATTTCTTTTCCCAGTGCTCATGGACAGCATCTTCCTTGCCTACTGTCCAGCTTAGTATCTTACCTTAGCCCATTGCAGCCACCTGTGGACCTCATTCTCGTCGTTGTCATCTTTGTTGAACTCTCAGGGTGACCATTCTAGTCCAGTACTTTACAAAAGAAGCAAATAACATTATTGGTGGCAGAATAAGAACAGATCTCTAGATATATCCACTCTGAATGGAGCCCCAATATTGTAATTCCTTCTAACCTTATGTTCTGAGTGTCACCTGCCAACGTGCAGTCTGCAGGTGCCATGACAGCAAGTGGAAACCCGAGTCTAGTGAGGACCTGCCTGGGTCTCCGGAAGCCAGTGTGTGTGTGGGGCGGGGGGATTGGAGTGGGGTGGTGAGCAACTCCAGAGGAGGTGGGAGCCCTGAGGAATGCTGAGGAGCCTTTGAAAGTCCTTTAGAGATAGGGTGGGCTGGGGAAACAGTGGGGCTGAAAGTCCAGAGCAACTGAAGAGAAACCACGGAGAGCTTTCTGTGGGCTCATCTGGGGCAGCCAGTGGGCCAGGAGTCCAGGGGATATGAGGAGAACAGTTTCATTCTGGGGCGTGGAGTAAATTGGGCAAATACAGAAGGGACCTGGAAATTAAGAAAGACTTCAGCCCTAGACTCAGTAGAAGACATGGTAAGTCAGAAAAATTATAGACTCTGGAATCAGAGGGAGGGAGAGCCAGCAGTTGAGAGGTGGACAAATTGGGAAGACACAGGTGCTCTTTAAAGCTGTGCTGGGCCGCCGTGCAAGATCAGTTACCCCATCTCTGTACAGTCAGTGTTTCAGTGTTTCCTGACTCCAGAGACCTTGGAGTTCTTCATGGGAGCCATTAACACGTATGGTGCACTGGGCAAGGAGGAATAAAAGGTTACTTCTTACTGGCAAAATTTTCAAAAATAATGTTCAAAGTCCTTTGTTCTCTCAGGTGGCGGTGTCTGAGAAGTTGTTCTGAATCACATGGAGTCAGCATGACACCCCTGGACTTGTGAGGTCCAGGCAGGCACAGAATGGCACAGCGCCAGTCGTGGCGGCCAAGGGGCCGCACAGCTCCCCCCGCAGGACGATCCCACACGGAGCTGGGTGGCAGGGCCTCACTTTGTCACATTTACGCTACTCCCATTTCAGAAAGCTCTCTTCCTTGAGATTTCCCTTGTTCCCAGTTCTTTTCTCTGAAGCGCCATATTAAATGTCTAATTTCTTTAGAAAAGAGAAGGAGGTTCGACAGAGAACCTCCACAACTGTATTAACCTCAACACTGGGCTTTAGAGTAGCCACCATTTTTTATTCATCTTGAAAAGTCGCTGCTTTCCTAGAAATACTAATTTAAGGCAAGACAATGAAAGCCCGGTGTTGAGGTTAATACAGTTGTGGAGGTTCTCTGTCGAACACAGTGATGTTCTGGTGGCCTCTTGTCAGAGCCATGCTCCTGCCCCTCCTCACGCCAGTCCCCGGGTGCTCCACCACCCAGCTTAGTGTCCTGCCCCTCCTCACGCCAGTCCCCGGGTGCTCCACCACCCAGCTTAGTGTCCCTGCTGCCATCCGCCCGCCTGTCCTTGGTGGTCTCAACGTGGGGACTCAATGCAAACTCAGTATGTCCCATGTGCACTAACAACAAAGACCTTTCTCCCTGCCCGCCATCCGCTCCAATGTGATAATAAAGGTTTTGGCCTCCATTCTATTTTATTGGTTTATATGGAGCTTTATAAGCTAAAATCTCCCCAGCCTTCTTCCCCAAACTGTATTCATTTTATGTTTCTAAAACAAAATCTGGCTGCACTTGTCCCTGTCAATTTCTGTAACTGCTTTACCATTTTCCATTCTAACGTGCACACGTGGAATACCACTGTCAGACTCCTAATGTCCCGAGGCAGGTACAGCAGACCCCCTGTCGCCAGCCCCACTCATCACAGCGGATGCAGGCATGCATGATTGTAGAAGGGAGGTGGATTTAGTCTGGCTGTATCCATGAGGACATGTTTCTGGGCCAGTGATTAGAAGTCAGGAGGGAATGTGTTTGGGAGAAGGGGGTTTGGGTGTAGGAGCTGTGCCCATCGTAGGGGCTCCAAGGCAGAGTGGCCTGAGGGCTGCGACCTCACCACATTCTCAGGACTGGTCTTCAGGTTCCAGAGCTTCAAACAATCTTGTCAATAACCGGGGATAATCTGACAAAGCCACAGTGACTAAAATTTGAGAGGTAATTATCTAAATCAAAGTGTTCTTCTTTTAATTTGAGAAATAATACTGCTAAGCAGACTGGAGTACTCCTGAGCAGTCCACACATTTTCTTATAGAGAAAAAAGCACTTGTGGAGTTAAATCATCAGAGTGTGGCTCTGCTGAGTTGGCAGCAGAGCAGAACAATAGAGCTGAATTTAAGCTAAGGTCTTCAGCTATGGTAGTAGCCTCAGGCCTCACCTAGCCTAGCCAGTGGTGTCCCTTGGCACAGATCTCCAGCACACCTCTTCCCTAGACTGTCACTGAAGGTTTTCTGCATGCCAGGTGGCATAAGTGTCTTGTCCTCTTCCTAAAGTCACCTTTAACCTGCCAGCACTGTCAGGCTGTGTCTCCCGTGTCCCTCAGCGTGAGTCAGCCCTGTTCCAAGTTTCCTTAGGTGGCGGCTGCTCGGGCTGGTATCCCGTTACTCATATTAACTTATGGTTTGGGGAAGGATTCACTGTCTTCTCTGTCATCTTCCTAATGGAGCAATCGAGGTGAGAGATCGAATTTTGACATTTTTCTGAGGAATAAATAGAAGAGGGTTACATTCTGTTGTTCTTAAGAGAGATTAGAATCTTGAAAATGTCAGTTTGTGTAAACATAAAGATATTTATGTAGTAAGTATCTAATTAGTGAATTCCCCGGATGTCGGCATTGACAGTTGCTGTATTACTTACAGAGTAATCTGAAGGTGGGTTCTCTTGTGGGAGGAAGGTAGACAGTGCCATAATGGAAAGCTCTTCTGTGAACCGCAGAGGAGAACAGGGGATTTTGAACTCTTAGAGCCATAGAGTGAGTCTGATGGTGTGTATCTTCAGCTAGAATGAGGTTGCATATGTAAAGTTCCATTTCTAGCATATATTGGGTACTTAACAAATGGTGACTTTCACAAGGAAAATATTTTGGAAGGAAAAGGGTTATTCATTGTTTTCATATGAAGAGTTTAGAATGCACCTCCCACCTTCAAGGTAAGAAGGACGCCTTTTTCAAAATGAGCTCAAGCAATTATTGGTTGTTTGAAGCCTTCCAAGAACCTCTTAAATAATATTTGTCAGCTGCTCTCTTGTCTCACACTGTAAAAGTGTATCTGCGTTTGCCCAGTAGACTGGACTCCACTGCATCCATTCACTCGCATCTGTCTGTTGTTTACTGACGCACATGTCCATGTGCGACATGATGTAAGTGCTTGGTGTCCAGCAGCAGAAAGATCACCAAAGGGACACACCGTCAGAGTGATCATCGTTACTGAGTGTATGACTGTCAGTTGGGAATGTCTGAAGAAAACAGATAGATGAATAAGTAACAGCAGGTGTTCTAGAGGCAAGAAACCAGAGTTTGAGTATCGAGAGTTCCAGAGAAGTTACTCGGAGTTGCTTCCTCACAGAGGGCTTCTCTACCCTGAGCATGCTGAGCTGGCCAGGGGAAGACCTGGGCCCGAAGCCTTGCAGGTGGAGGAATGCATGAGCAAAAGGCTTTCAGACATGAGGCATGGGTCAGCTTTGCCTGTCGGATTTATCTGGCATCTCTGAGCCCTTGCTTGTGGCATCACAGAAACACTGCCATAAAGGGAGTAAGTGAATGGTAAACAGCTCGAGAGATGTCTTCTGCACTAATTCTGGCATGTGGCAGGAGGGCCTATGTGCAGAGATTCTGACAAAGGCGTGCGGCTCATCACAGTTTTGGATGAGGAAGAGCAACTTGGTGTGTGACTTCCGGGAGGAAGGTGACCTGCGTTTACACACACACACACACACACACACACACGCTCTTTCTACGATCAATTGCAGGGTTGACAGGTGGGAGGGACAGGATTTGAACAGAGGGCTACATATTTGAAAGGAAATTATTATGCCCTTTGACGCCTTTAATATCTTTCCTTCTTCCACAATGCTTAGTTTCCCTTGTTCCTCATCATTACCTTTTAATTACTAAACATTTTCTGAGACCAGGACTTGAGGATGTTTGCATATGAGCTACTTTTTAAAGAGTCTATTTTTCTTCTTTTCTATGTAACCTCAGACAGATTGCCAGCTGCCAACATTTAGTCATACAGGGCAATATTATTTGTGTTTAATACCTTGTCTTCCAAGGTAATTTTCAATTTCAAAAGAACTATTCAAGATTGTAACATATGTAGGTGCTAGATTCAGGGTTTCAGTAAACCTACTGCCAGTTGTAATCCAAAGCAAAAGCAATTTTCAAAAAATCATATGTTTTTATTTAAAGGCAGTCACTTTTTGGCTTAAATGCCTTTTCCCCCCAGAGACTAAAAAGGTTGAAACAGATTCATTTCTACTTCAGATTCAAATCTCCATCATCGTCGTCGTCGTCGTCGTCATGGCCATCATCATAATCACGTTCAGGAATTAGCTGAAAGAGGTGTGGTAGGGGTTGGATTCCTGGCTCCGCTCTCTCCATCCTGCTAGTCTAATGCTCATCCCTCTGCTTCTTGGACAATTCCAACTTTTTAATGCGTGTGCATCCATCATGCCTTTGAAAAGGACTCTGAGATGATTCTTTTTCGCATCCTTTTGTCCTCTGGAGGTAGTGTTTCGTTATGTCTTTGAAATGTTTTTTCTGCCCATTTGGTGAAAACCTGCCAATTTTGGCATCTGTAAATGGAATACACTTGGGAATCCCTTTGTTATCTCCCCAGGAACGCCCTGGTTAAATTAGCTCAGTTTCAACACAGTTTGTAATTCTTAGGTTTAAACATAAATCTACTGAAAAATTATCTGTCATTTGATATATAAGGTAAAATTTGACAAATTTTTTAAAAATATATTTTTTACATATTCCAAAACATTTTGAAGTACTCTCAGTTTTCTGCAGTTTAATTGACCCAAATTTTATAGCAAAATCTCCTCACTTACATAGCAATCTCAGAATTTGTTAAGATGAGGAAATGTTAATTGATAGCAAATTATTCCATGTTTCTATATTAGTTTTAAATTCAGCTTTTTAAACAATTCACATTATTGTAAAATAATCTTATGTTACTTAATATTTTAAATTTCAAGTGGCTTCTATTTTAATGGCTTTAAGAATAGTGACATTTTGCCACGCTTTGCAAATTTTTCACTAGAGTATTTAATATATATTTTTAAAAAGCATTGGAAGAATTCTTCCACATTTCCCTGGAAAATTCTGTGCCTGTAAACATATTAGCAAAATGCCCTGTATGTAGTTGAATTTGGATGCACCTTAGAAGTGGGAGAAGCATTCACTGTGGGAGGCCTGCAGAGAGCTGCCTCTTGGCCCTGCCGGAGCAGAGTATTTGTGGCGCCCTCTTGGGGAAGAAGAATGTCTTTTCCAGTCAGAGTCAAGCTGATGAGTGCCTGAAAATCCTTTATTGACTGCACACACCTAGCAGGTGAAACCCAGCTGGAGAAGCATTAAGGACAAGGGTGGGAGGCAGAGTGTTGAGAAGACAGACTCTCAAGTTCACCTCCCACAGTGGTGTGCACGGACCCCAGACCTCTAAATGGTAGGATGCAGTGGTCCAGTACATGGCCACATACGAAGGGCCAGCGTCACAGTCCTTAGGAAGGATCATGCCGCTGAGGTAGACAGAAGTGGATATACACACACATACACACGTGCATCCCGCCCCACCTTACCTTTGATCTGACCTTAGATACATCCATTTTATAACCTCCCAGCTTCCAAATGGATGTAAGAGGGTTTGCAATGAAAACAGTAAGAAAATGAGTTTTAGAAATCTGATGATAGGCTCCAAAGCACTTTTTTTATTTCCATCCCTGGAATTTCTCCTATATATAATAAAAGTAATCCATCTTGTTTTGTCAAGTAAGAAAATTTTGCAATTGTAACATCTGAAATGTTTGATCTAACAACCTATCTTCTGTTATTTTTAGTTCTTTTGAACCAATGTATTATAACCAAACTTGTAAATTGCTTTTCTCTTGTTTGTTTGTTTTTTTCTTTTTTGTTTCCTGGTTTTAAATGTTCGCTGTTGGCATTTATCATATACATTTACTTTGCATTCTACAAACAATTGCTGAAGGTTAATATTTTCTTTTTGATCTCTACAATTCTTGCTTACATCCAGTGTTTCTCAAAGTGTATTGCACAAACTATAAGGATCGACACCCTGGGAGGGAAGGTGTCTCCCAAATTCAGAACCTGCCTGAAGAGTCAGAGTGGATTTGTGGTTTCCATAGCTCCAGAGAGAACCCTTTTATTTGGGGTCTTAAATTGTGCGTGAAGTCTCACAATTTAGAGACAGGAATGGAGGGTGTTTTCTTCCCTATACAGTATAAATCTCCATTAAAAGTTCCTCCTATTTTCAAAATTCCAGTAAAGGACATTAAAGGTTCTAAATGCTGTCAACAGTTTAAGTTGTCAGGGCCATGTTAGCATCAATACTGTTGTCTCCATTGTGTAAATAAATCATCTTTTTAGTTGTGGTTTTAGCACTTAAAAACTGCCTCTTGTTTCTGACAGTCCAGAGCAGGGGTCTTCTCATCTTCCTGTCTTGCCTCTTCAGTCGTCACTGACCATCTCCTCACTTCTTTTCTGTTTCCAAAGAGAACACACCAGGCAGTCAGCAGATCCCTGGTGCATCCTCACAGGAGGTCTGGCTCACCCGGACTTGCCTCGAGCTGCCAGTCAAGGCTCTCAGAAGAGACCTGTACTAGAAGTGAAAGCCATCTTAAAATAACATAGCTCATAGCCCACATAACAAAATCCCAAAACTACAGATGTTGGCGTGGATATGGAAAAAAGGAAACACTTTTCCACTGCTTGTGGGAATGCAGGCTAATATGTTCCTTTTGGAAAAAAGTTTGAAGAACACTCAGGGATCTAAAAATTGACCTGCCATTGGATCCTGCAATTCCTCTACTAGCAGTATATCCAAAAGACCAAAAATCACTTTGCAAAAAAAGATATTTGCCCCAGATTATTCATTGCAGCTGAATTAGTAATAGCCATGTCATGGAAGAAGCCCAAATGCCCATCAACCCGTGCATGGATCAATAAATTGTAGTACATGTATACCATGGAATACTATGCAGCCTTAAAAAGGATGGAGCCTTTACCTCTTTTATGTTTACATGCGGGGACCTGGAACATACTCTATTCTATGAAACCAACTTATATTTACTCAGACTTTCATCTGAAAGATAGAACACGACTATAGCCCAGGATGAAGGAGAGAAATGGAGTGGGAAGGAGGGGGAGGTTTGAGGGAAGGAGGGTAAACAGCGGGACCACGCCTATGGAGTATATTGCAAGGGTACAAGTCAAATCTGTCAAGTGTAGAACATAAATGTCTTAACATAATAATCAAGTAAATGAGGCAAAAGCTATATTAATTAGTTTGATGTAAGCATGTCAAATTGTATAAAAGAACAACACATTGTACCCCACATTGCATAAACGTATTCATGATCTATGTGTATATGACTTAATAAATAAATAAAAAATAACATAGCTCAATGTTTTGCTAAGAGGAATGAGACACGAGTTACGTGTCTTGCTGCTGAAATCACCAAAATCACAAAGTGATTTCTGTGTAACTTCGCAGAACTGGCAGTAGGAGGATTAGCACTCAGGTTCTCTGGAGCCAGGTGCTTAGTCAGGTTTTTCCAGTGGACTCAGAACCTTGTTGACTCCAGCTGAGCTGATCTCTTGCCTTAACTGTCAGTGTCTTCCCAGATGTTTTACTGTACATTTCTTCAGTCAGATGTGGGTGGGTTTTGTTTGCGTATTTGTTTTGTTTTGCCTTGTCCTAAGACCTCCTACTTGTGAATTATCTGTGGGAGGGAAGAGGTGATTTTGGTGGTTTGAGGAGCCAATTATGGGCTTCAGTGACCAGGAGGCCCTTGTGTGCTGCAGCATCACACCACGGTCCCCAGGATGGGGTGGTGGTTCTGAGTGTATCTCTGTGTGTAGTTTGTAGTGGTTGCTTAAGGTAGTGCTGTACACGTGCGTGACCTATCGGTCTGCCCAGACCACAGTCACTGTCAGTGTGGTGTGGAAACCTCTCTTCCCAACCTTTGCATACCATTGTCTTGAATGTAACTTTCGCCTCAGTCATGGAGTTTGTACAACTTGTGAGGAGGACAGTGGGTACGGTGAGTGCCCTATTTCTTCTCTCCCCTGTCCTATTTCCCATCCTGGTAATCCATGATTCTTTTATTTGAAAAACTTCCTTTTTGCTTTTGAAAAGCAAAATTTTAGAGTAAGTCTGCTAGCAATAAACTCACTTACTTTTCCTTTATATAAGAATATGCAACTGGGCACAGTGGCTCATCTCTTTAGTCCAAGAGGCTGAAGCAGATAGATCGCTTGAGCCAGGGGCAACAGAATGAGACTCTGTCTCAAAAACAAATATGCAAATAAAAAAAAAACCAGAATATTGATACGGAAGCCTCAGCTAACATTCCTTTCTCTCAGTGGTTGGTGAGCTCTGTGCTTCATAACACCTGCCTTCCAGGGTCAGAGGAGAATTGGTGTGCCCACGTGGGTGGTGCCTCACCTTCCAGGGTCAGAGGAGAACTGGTGTGCCCATGTGGGTGGTGCCTCACTTTCCAGGGTCAGAGGAGAACTAGTGTGCCCACGTTGATGATGCCTCACCTTCCAGGCTCAGAGGAGAACTGGTGTGCCCACGTGGGTGACACCTCGCCTGGTTTTCCTTTTGGTTCCCAAGCTTTGATGTGTCCACACACGGATATCTCTGGGTCTTCCCTCTTCGGGTTCCTTCTTGACCTGGAGGTGTTTTTCCCTTACCAAATTCAACAGGCAGCCCGCTGTCACTCAGTACTGCCTCACCCACCATGGCTGTTCTCGTCAGGTTCTGCTCGCAGGGTGTGAATATCCCGACTTTTGCTCTATTCCTTTCTTTTCAGTCTACTTTCTCTCTGTCCTTGGATTGGGGAATTCCGCTATTCTTTCCTCAGATTTGCTGATGGCTTCCTCTGTCATCTCCACTCTGTCATTGCACCCAGACAATGAATTTTTAATTGTATTTTTCTGTTCTATAATTTTCATTTGCTTCTTTTTTGTAACTTCTGTCACTCGGTGGAGACTTACTAGTTTTCCATTTGCTTCAAGAGAACTTATAATTTATGGCGAAAGCATTTTTATGATTTCTGCTTTAAAATCCTTGTCAGTAAAGGATTCCAACGTCTGATTCATCTTGGTGTTGGCAACAGACAGTTGTCTTTTCTCATTCTCATTGTGATTTACCTGGATCTTGGTATATAGCAAGTGATTTTTTATTGTATTGAGGATATTTGGTCTATTATATTAGCAGACTCTAGGTGATAATCAGATTTTTCATTTTAGTAGGCAGTTACCTTCTTTACTTTAGCCCGTGGATCTGGCCCTGTTCTGGGGGCTGTGATTTTAGACATGGTTCCACAGTGTTATTTCCATTTGCTCAATTGTTCCAAGGCTGCTGGAGCTCCTGTCAGCTCTCCTGTGTGTTCCCGAGGGGCAGAAGGGGTTTCCTTGGTCAGGTCACCAGGTGACCATGCGTCAGAAGGCTGTGGCAGAGCCCTGATCTGTGCGCCTGTGTGAGGCTTTCCAACCAGGCCACTCATCATGACTGCGTCTCCTGTCCAAACTGAGACTGTGGGGTGAAGAGCATTCTAGGTGTTTTCCAACCAGGCATTTCCCATGGCAGGATTGGGTGAGAGGCCATGTTTTCCTCTATGTCCTTCTTAACTGTTAACCCTTCTTGGTCTTCTCCACTGGCTTCTCCTTCCCCACCTTTTCACTGTAGTGATTCTTTCTTCCCTGCTCTCCAGGTCCTTCTCTCTGGTGCTGTCCACTGTCCTGGTGCCTACAGCTCTCACCCACAGTGTCCCCCAGTCAAGAAGGCATGTGGGGCCACTTGACTCTCACAGGACACAGGAGGGATCTGTTCCCACCTCCCTTTGCTCCCCTGACCTTACACCTGCTCTTTTTTCTCCTCCTGAGCGCCACGTCATCCCCTGTAGGATGGCATTGCTCACATCCTTCTTTGCTTCGTTTCTTTCCCCACCTCCTTTACTGCAACATCTAGTCTATGCGAAGCTTCAGGCCTGTTGCCACTGACTAAACTCACTCCTAGATCTCGCTCTGCTTCACACATTTACGGCTCTGCCTCTTATGCAACCACATTTGAGATTGACGTACCTTCTCAGTGAATTGACCCTTTGTGTTTATGTAATGCCATTTGTGTCTCTCGTGATTTTATTTGATAATGATATTCCCAGTCCTGCTTTTTTAAATTAATGTTTGTATAGTGTATATTTTCTTATCCTTTTACTTTCAACCTACAAATATCATTATATTTGAAATGAGCCTCTTATATGCAGTAATTAGACCATATTATTTTAAATCTTCTTTGCCAATCTCTGTCTTTTAATTGGTACATTGACCACCTCTCTTACTGTAATTATCACTGTTAGGCTTAAGCCTCCCATTTTATTTTTTTTTTCTGTTTGTCCTGTTTCTCATTTCTCAGTTTCCTTTTTCCTGCTGCCTTTGTAGTTTACTTCAACATTTTTACAATTCAGTTATGATTTTTGAGTGAGATTTTTGAAAAATCTTCTTACAGCTTTTTCAGTGATTATTCTAGGTTTAATTGTATTTATTTATATATATAAACATTTTATATACATGACTTTTCACAGCCTTTTGGTGGCACCAATTTACCAGTTTGAGCTAAATTTTAAAAGCTTTATCTTCATTTCCCCTTCCTTACCATCTCTCATTTGAATATAATTGTGTACTAACAGCATGCATTGAGAACCGCATCAGATGATGGTGTAGTTTTTCCTTCAATCACCAAATGTGATTTAGGGACATCAAGAGGAGACTGTATGATGAGTACACTCTAAATAGCAGTCTTCAAGTAATTAGCAGCAGGTCTTCTAAAGTTTACTTGATTGGTATCTCTCCCTATTGGCTGCTGGTGCCCGGCTAGGACATGGCTCCATAAAAGCAGGTGTGTCGAGGTGGGACATACCCACTGAGACAAATGTCAATGACTGAAATGTACTTTTGCATATCTCCAGTTCTATAGTAGGTGTTAGATATTGCCAATATTATACTATTTATTAGGAACTGCTGATAATAATAACTGAAACAAACACGCATATCAGCTTGCTATGGCTGCCACATCCAAGCACTACAAACTGAGGGGCTTGAACAACAGAATTATCTTGCAGTTGTAGAGGCCAGACGTCAAAGTTCAAGCTGTTGGTAGGGCCACACTTCCTCTGAAGTCACTGGACGTGGCACTGTTCCAGCTTCTTCCTGCTCCTTTGGCCATGGCAGCATAACTTCCCTCTTTATACAACCTTCCTGTGTGTCTGTCTCTGCCCAAATTCCCCCCTTTTATAAAGATACCAGGCATAGTGAATTTGAGGGCCACTATTCTCTCGTATGCTTACATGTTAACTAATTGCATCTACAAAGCTCTACTCCCAAATAAGGTCATTTTCTGAGGTGCTGGGGTTAGTACTTCAACACATGAATTTTTGAGGGGTGTGATTCATCTGATAACACATAGCAGTGAACTGATTTGTAAGTACTCAGATGTATATTCTGCTGGCTATTATGAAAGGACTTGTCAGCTTTATATAACTGTACAGACAGAGGTGGGATTACACCTCCTACCTCAAGTCCTCTATAGACTCTGACTGGCCTCACACAGCTGACTTCACAGTTACTTTGCCCTCCAATAAAAGGAGGCTTTTACCGCCACGTAAAGCTTTGCCATATGGTTCTTTAATCATATCTTGTCATAAGCATCAAGGTTTTAACCTTTAGTTGTGAAAAATCTTAATACCTGTATAAATCTTAGTAGTAAAAAATTTAAAGAAATGAAAGCAAGAAGATCTTCAAATAATGGCCTTATCATAGTTTAATTTGCTGTTTGTTTGAAGATGGTTCTAATGACATCTCACTTTTCCCCCAAGTATCGGATTACCCTGGGCATCTTTATCTGATTATGTTAATCATGCTAAATATGAGAACGGCTCACTTTGAGGTGTTAGAATTTACAGAAGCTTTATTTATGCCTTTCAGTAACATTGACTACAACTCACATAGTGAAAACTCCCAGTAATGATGTAAGTTAGCTTTTATTATAGAAATGTTTAATGCTCTCCGTGGAAGATGGAGGTTAGGCAGGAGGAGACACTAACCTAGGACTGTCAGTACTTTATGCAACAGAAGTTGTACGTTCCTTACACTCTGCAAAGCTATGTGTCCCAGGGCACGGCCTGCACATATGCCGCACTGCAGGAGAGAAATCCAGAGCTCTTGAGAAGCCTTTCTTCTCCTCAGTTTCTACTTTGCTTGTCTTTGGGCGGGTTGGGGGGCGACAAGAATGAAAAATAGTTTGAAATGAACATATTAGTAAAATCTTAGATGCTATCGATTTACTAATTTTTATGCACCATGTGTAGAACTGCCAGCAGACTCTGGGACTGCCCATTAATACATACTTAGGCTATGCAGGATTTTGTCTTAATATGTTCAGTCTTTATTTATGTAAAGCATAATTCTGGATCCATTTGAGTAATGTACATTTAGCATAAGCAGAGTTGTAGGCTAGTGTTATTAAAATGCATAGAGCCGACATCCTGGGCTTCTGCTGAAATATGCTTTTAATTGAAGCAGAATTATGGCGATATATTACCCACATGAGCCTGATTACAGTACAGCATCGGCCTGCATGGTGGCTCCTGCTCTGTGAGAACAGGGTGGTAGCTCATATGTTGCGGTTAGACATTTAAATATTCTGTGGTATGTATATTTGAATTGTTTGATGTAGTGTTATCTAAGCATATGTTATCTTGCAGAAGATGCATCTTGTAGCCAAGTAGCTTTGAAAAGAATTTGTCAGTGATAATTGTATTTACCAATGATTGAAGGTCATTCATTTAAAAAAATTGTTTAATAGAAGTTCTGCTTCCATTTGATCTTTTGGAATAAAAAGTCACAGGAATAAAGGAAATGTTCATTGAAGTATTTTTTGTTTACCTTTCTAATTTTATTAAACTATAATTCCCATTTTCTATAATAGGTCTAGGGAAAAATAGTTACTAGATACCACCATTTCTCTATGGATCAAATCTTAATATTCAAAAATAGAAACCTAAAATGATCGACATCCATGAGTATACTAATGCAGCTGTGATTTTCTAATTTCAGCCTACAAAAGGAGGTCTTTGGGGCATGATAATGTGATAACATATGCTATCTGTTTTAATAAGTAATGTTCAGACAAGAAGTGGTGCCTGATAGTAATGCATGTTGAAGTCCTTGTTCCCTTTCCTACTGTATGTGATCACGGTTAATGTCGGCAAACAAAGATTAGCCAGGTGCTGATGAGAGAAAGGTTTCTCCCGTTCTACTAATGTAGGAGCTTTCGCTTTTTATTTATGTATTTTAATTAACAACTACACTTAAAATATTTACTACATAAATGCATAACCTAATCGTAGTAATTTCAGCTTAAGCTGCTTTTACAAAGGCAGCTGCTACTGAATTTTGTATGTTTCAGGCCCATTTTTAAGGGAGTAGCTCATGTTCTCTTTCCAGATGGGCTGACCCCAAATGTCAGTTGTCCCTCTTGTAGTCAGGAAGAACCACAACTGGAAAACCTGAATCCTGAGATCAGTAGCTGTTTCATCATCAGTAAAACAGTATACTTGTGCTGTCACGTTAGGAAGAGATGAGTTTATAAGTGTTCCTCTGTCCCTCCCCCTCAACTTCATCTTTTCATGATGTTCTCTATTGCAGCGATGCTAAGCTTCTTTGTTCTGGAAGGCAAAGATTTCTCTGTGCAAGTCCAGCCCTACAGGTTGATTACAGACCTGCGACCTGTAATTCAATAGAGAAGGACCCTGTTTACAAAGTCCAGATTTCCTGTGCTGTCAGTTAGGGCAATCAGCACAAAGACCAAGAGCTTTTGGACCTAAATAAACAATGAGAAAAACATTCAGGGCTGCCAGTAACCCTTCACAGGTGATTTAACAGCTTTGGACTACAAAGCATCAGCTGCTGTCGACGTCTGCCGAGTATGAAATCTGACATTCTGTCTTGCCATGTTCTGCCCACACTGCGTGCCGTGATCCCTTGCTGAGGTCCACTGGAGCTCCCTCTGTGCACTGCGCCTGTGTGGAGCCTAAGAGGTCCTATTAAGACAGACACTCATACCTGCATGCTGTCACATGCTCGTGTCAGGTGGCTTTCTCGTATGGGGCATCAGACTGACTAAGTTGGGAATTTCCCCCTCACTGTGCAGAAAACATCCACTGACAAGTTGCTGCCTTTTGAGCAGTTCCAGGTAGGCTTACATGCTAGTGCACAGGCTTCCACGTCTCCCAGGGGCAGTAGAGGCTGGGCAAGCAGAAAGCGATGGAGATTGCTGGACCCTTAGGGCAGGGTGTAACCATTTACACAATTACTGTTTTGTTCAAGGCCCTGTGCGTAATGTGTTTCTAATTAACTTGTTTGCTTTCTGGTGCATTTGATGGTACCGAGGGTCTGGACAGGCTTGCAGTAGCTGTTTATGCGACTGTCAGATGCTTCGAATCCAACAAGAAACATCAGCAAGTTAAAAAGTCCAGTGATTTGATTCCGTGTGGATCAGCATCAGCCAACTCCTTCCTCTGAGTTTAAAACCAACCAATCAACAGAAAAGGTGAGCCTGCCTATGCCTTCAGACTGCCGGCACACCCAGCTCAGCCAGTGAGGGTGTGTGGAGTGTCGTCATGAGGAGTGACTCATGAGCAGGTTACCCTGCCTGTGTTCCCATTGGTGTTTCATAGCAACTTCCAGTAGAGTAGCACAAACACACTTTCCAGTCCAAGGGAGCTCATTTTAAACCCCTTCTTGAATTTAAGTAACGAGATATGAATAAATAATAGAAGAAAAAGAGTAAGTGGAAAATACAGGTGGCCAGATGTCTCCAGAGTCTTGGCAGGTTGGGCAGAGCGTCCCACCTGAGGTGCACAGTGACTCAGGCACTTTCTTCTCCAGGTCCCCCCAATCAAAACATTAGGCGACTTTTTTTTATAGTTCATGACAGTCTGCCTAGTAGTAAATTGCTATTTTCATTGACATTCTTTGACTAGTACTGAATCTGAGAATCTTTTTACATCCAGGTAATGCCAAAAAAAGTTATGGAAGTAAAATCAGTCATTTCCAAAAAGTATATAAATTATGGGTAAAATGGGTAACTAGTATGTCTAGGTACACTTGACAAGAAACAGTACTTTGAATTCAATCTTGAAAAGTAATATTTAGATAGCAGCACTTAAAATGTGTATACACTTTTTTTTTTTTTGGCAGCCTCTGTGTTTGCTGGGGTTTGGGACTTGATTTTGTAAATTTTTTCTGTATTCTTCTATTCTTTATTGGGTTTTGTTGATACTCTTCATGTAAATTCACAAGTTTATATATATTATGAATGTCAATATTTTAGTATGGTCTAACTTTCAGATGCAGTAGCACCTCTATAAGTTGACCACTCAGGGAACGGTAACAAACTGGTCAGTATACAGAGGTGGTCACCGTAGGGAAGTAGGCCTGCCATGCTGATGTGCACATGTGGTGCATGTCCGGTCTGTGAAAAGTAGGTCACCCCAAGGAAGTGCTCAGTGTAGGGAGGCGGTCAACTGTGGAACTTCTACTATATATATTCAAAGTTTATCCATTTTTGATAGTGCTTTGGCATCTTCTGTCTTGCAATGTAACTTTTATTTTTATCAGGTTAGGTTGGATAATATCAAGTCCTGAGAGGAGAGGTAGGCTGTGAAAGCCTCTTCACAGATGTGGTGGCATTGAACTTAGTGAGAGGTTGGTTAAAACATACCCATGAAATAACGTGAGCAGGGATTCATAGTGTTGCCTATTTACACAGGGGATGGTAAGGAGCCATGTGGCCCAGGAGTCCAGGAGAGACCAGAGTTGACAGTGAGACGCCCCGAACTTCAGGGTAAATGGTCTGGGCTTCATCTCATAGGCAGTAAGGAGTCATTCCATGTTTTGAGAAGTGGAGGAATATCATAGCCATATATATATATATTGGAAAGATTATACTGCCGTGATTAAGAACAATTAGAAGGATGAAGAAGGAGGCAAGCTTGTGTTAAAAACAATGGGAATCCAAACCAGGGAAATGGGACATTTTTAGAGGCAGCATAAGAGGCAGCAGATTAAGGACGGGGCATGAGAAAGAAGGGCTGAGGAGATGTGTCACTTAATAATAGGATAATGAGGTTGATGGGAAGGAAGGTTGATTGAGGGGCATGAGTAGAACCCAGATTTGGCTTAAAACGTGGGGCATTTGTGATACAGTCAGAAATATAGATTACAGATGGAGATAATCTAATAGTCATCTGAAAACTGAAGGTGAAATGCTTGAGTGGGGTTGAGATGTAAATTAAGAAGATATGAGTTGATTAATGGAAAAAGGACCTGATTGAAAGATTTATAAGGAACTGGAATATACCATGAAATAAGGAATAACTTTATTAGTAGTCAGAGAAATTTAAAATAAAACAATGCCGTTTTTATTTATGAAACAGTCTATCCAAAAACATCACTTTACTTCTGTCCAGCAATGTTACTTTTACTTATCTGTGATGGTTTATACCAAGTTTTCTCAAAAACGTGGATTTGAGGTACCCCACACAAGGATTAGTCTAGCTTAAAGATTATTCCAGTGGATTTTTACTGTATTTCTTTTGATCATTGTTGTTATAACACTAAGTACTAATTTAGGTATTCCCATAGTATATACCAATTATGTGGAATCGCAAGGAAATATATATTTTGTGAATATTATATTTCATTGTAATAACAGATTTCCATAAAAGATTGTGTTCTTATACAAAACCTACTTCCATTGTTGGGGAAAGAAAAGATTTTTTTCCTCTATTCTGAAAGAAGTAAGGCTATTTTTAATACTATAAGTATTTGAAAATGCCATATAAATAAATCCTTTATAAATTATTATATAATAACTAATTTCAAAATGAAAAATAAATTGTTCTTATTTCAATAACCCTTTCCCTTCTTATTCTTCTTATCCTTTAAAGAATCATGGACTGTGATGTTAGCAGCTGGACTTCTAATTCTTAGTATTTTCTCCCTTCTCTATTAGGATGGTAGTTTCCAACCTAAGAAGATTGATTTGTAAGCATTAATGACATTACATCTTTTAGGTAAGAATATGTTGTCCAGAAGTACCTTGAGACATTTATTTGCTGAGAAAATCCCACCTGAAAGGAAGCTGAGCTTCCCACTGGAGATGGAGAGCCCCCATCCTGCTGTTGCCAGCTGCTGCATGCCACTTGAGGTGGCCCTCCCCAGCTGGACAGCTGTCCCTACCCAGGCCCCAAGAAGCACATGCAGACAGTGGGATTTTTGCCATCTGTGACTTCAAGGCCTCTGAGTATTTTTGACTTTAGGCTATCACCTTGCTACTTGCCAGGCACTGTTGAGATTTCAGTGTAAGATAAAAGTAGGGTAAGGAAGCCTCCAGGGAGCCAGTGTCCCTGGAAATGTTATTGG
Source organism: Arctocebus calabarensis (assembly GCA_963573935.1). Classification (NCBI taxonomy): domain Eukaryota; kingdom Metazoa; phylum Chordata; class Mammalia; order Primates; family Lorisidae; genus Arctocebus; species Arctocebus calabarensis. Next base: position 39,644 of record CAUYON010108525.1, read on the forward strand.
TGCTCAGAAGTGTCATTAGTGACCACAGGACCTTGGCTCCATCAGCGTCGACCCCTAACTATGGAGGCAATTAGTGTCTACATCCGCACATCCAGGTCAGGGCACAGAGCAGGTGCGTAGTACAGATGAGCCCATCAGTGGGCTCTGTGCGGGGCAGGTCGGGTCAGAGTCACCTGCCACGGGCAGAAGTGGAGATCCAGACAGCCTGGAAGGACGTCTGTGAATGGTGCCTTAGAAAGCTGGCCTTTCAGGTCATCACTGGAGCAACAGGATGGTGTCAGGCTGTGCATCCCAGGCTGCCATTCCACTAGATGCTGGGGCAGGGTGGGGCATATCAAGGAAGAATAGGGTAATGTTTTCACTTCCAAGAAGCAGATAACTTATATCTGGTGTCAAACAAAAAGGCTAATTAAGAAAAACATGAAGAAATATATCGAGAAATGTTTCATCATACGATAGAGGCTGAAAGTGTATTATCACTTCAAAGAAGAAACCATGAGGCTTGAATAGTCCAGAAAGGTTTCCTGAAGATGAAGACACTGCCACTGTGCACTGGAGGGTGGAGTGTGACAGGAGACGGTGCGGGTGGAGCAAAGACAGTCGACACCACGTGGGCCTTCTCTGAGAAGACTCCCGAGCAGGGTGCTTTCTTGTGTGGCTCCCATTACAGTAGGAGTTTACGTTGCAGTAAGCTCTGCAACTGTAAACATGTGCTATCAATGTATTTCAAAATATATGCCACATACAATCAAAACGTATCTGAATGCTGACATAAGACTCGCAGGATTCAGTGACTTTAAAACTAAACTCTAAAATAGCGTACTTTCTATCACCTAACCAAAGTGAGAACAGCCCACATCACAAAGTCTCAAAGCTGCAGATGCTGACATGGATGTGGAGAGAAGGGAACACTTCTACACTGCTGGTGGGACTGCAAACTGATACAGCCTTTTTGGAAGGACGTATGGAGAACCCTCAAAGAACTCAAGCTAGACCTCCCATTTGATCCTGCAATCCCATTACCAGGCATCTACCCAGAAGAAAAAATCCTTTTATATCATAAGGACATTTGCACTAGATTGTTTATTGCAGTTTGTTTACAATTGCCAAATTGTGGAAACAGCCTGAATACCCATCAACTCAGGAATGGATTAACAAGCTGTGGTATATGTATACCATGGAATACGATCCAGTCATTTAAAAAGATGGAGACTTTACATCTTTAGTGTTAACCTAGATGGAGATGGAACACATTCTTCTCAGTAAAGCATCACGAGAATGGAGAAGCAATTATCCTATGTGCTTTGTTCTAATATGAAGATAGCAGATGAGCTAATACAAGGGGTGGGTAGGGGGATGAGCAAGTGGAAAGAGGGGGACAAGGGTCATGGTATATGGCACACCACTTGAGGGCAGGACACAATTATAAGAGGGACTTTATCTAACAGATGCAATCAGTGTGACCTTATTCTTTGTACCCTCAATGAATCCCAAACAATAAAAAAAAATTCAGAGGAAAAAAATAAAATAAAATAACACATTTTCCATTTTCCTCTCTTTCTATTGGTTTAAAATGGGAAGTCACTACAGCAAAACGGTATTTAGTATTTGTGACAAGTTTCTTCACAAGCTTCCTCTGAGAGATGATGAGTCTTTGGTTTTCGGAGGGCTCTCTTGTAGGAGGTGATTTCTAGGAGAGGTATTTACAACAACTGCCACTGCGGGTCTGTTAGCATTCCATAAGGGCGCCTTCTTTTGCAACTTTTCCACATATTATATCTTAAAGGCTTGAAAATTACCTGCCTTTATGATAAGTGTTAAACTCTTCTACAGTGCACTCTGTTAAAGCAATCTAACCTCAAAACCCATTATTAAAGTTGTTCTTTTTGTAAAAAAAATGAAAACATTCTACAGTTCCTTTCTCAAAGCAACACTAGTGAATCTACTTTGTATGAAATTAACTTATCTCCTTCAAAATAAGAAAATCTAATAATCATTATCAGAGATTACTCTGTCATTAGCATTTTCAAAGTTGTGTTCAGTCCCCACAACTGTCAGGGACTTTAGAGGCTCATGTTTTGTCACTGAGTCCTCCATCCTGCACATCAGTGGTGGGGGGCTCACCGATCCTCCATGGCCAATGACTGAGGTGCCGCCTGGTAAGTGGCGAGATTGTCATTACTGTCATTATGAGCACTGCCTCGGTTTCCTCCTCATCACAGGCAGCAGGTAGAGAGATAAAAATATTGTAGCATCTAACAAGCAGACAGTGAATTTTTGTTCTGAAATGGCAAATTAAATCTGTCTATAGTGGTTCCAAATTATGTAAAATAAAAAAGAAACTTTTATTACTGATAAATCTTGTCATTTCTATTCAGTAGTATTTTTTAAAAATTGGTGAATTAGAACTTTTCTTCTTCCAAAGAAACTCATCAGCCCTGCTCATTATTATTCCTGAAAGGCTATGTCCCGGGTGTAAAGTCATCTGCACAAAAGATTTTTTTTTACCTTCTATCATCATTTACTTTCCCTAATAATACTGCTACTATAATAGCACAATGTTTTTCAAAAACCAAGCCAACCAGTTATGCTGCTTGGGTGAAAGGGGGCAGGAAACACTTCACTCTTGTTTTAATAACCAGTTTTGTAACTCCATGCCTCAATAGTCCACTGCCCTATGTGACAGTCACTTTTGCAATTGAGTCGTCTCCAGCTTTTGCTGTCCCACACTCTGGTCCTGTCATTCAGGGCTTGCTATTAAAGGTCTTTTCTTGACATTGCCCTTTCACTGGGGGGCGGGTCTAGGTTAGATGTTATCTCAAGCTGGTCAGCCTTCTAGCTACATACACACAGTATTTCTTCCTGAAGACTTGGTGAGTCTTACCGACTCACTTTGTAATCTCCCAAACAAGATAGGAAGTGGTGAAACCCCATGATAAAATTACCTGGGGAAATGTGATACCCTGTGAACTTTCCTGCTTGTTTGCTGCTTCCTTGAGCCAGGCACACAATCAGTGCTCAGGGCTATATTGTTGCTTTTGTTGATAGTGTTACTTTGATTTAATGAGTCAATCTGTCTTTGGGTGGTCATGAAGAATAAGACTTTATAAAGAAGAAATGATCACCAAAGCTAAACCAAATTAAATATTTAGTTTTTGCAAACATAGTAATCAGTAGGGAAAGGAACAGGAGTTCTGGGTTTGAGAACCCTTATTTGGAGAAGAGTCACAAACGACAGGTGTTCCGTGAGAATCCGTGATGATCTCACCTTCTTCCTTGGCGGGCCAGTGACTGAGAGAGGCCACATTAGGCGTGGAAACAACCATGGGGAGAAAAGAGAGTTTTGTCGCCTAATGTTTCTGGAGGTATCGCTGTTGGACCGAACTGGGCCACTTACCTACAGCCACTTGGGCGTTAGCAAAGATGAAAGGGAACAAGCTGTCAGACCTGGCTCATTTAAATGCCTTTTATAGATGTTTTTTAAAAATTACACCAGTCTGTTTTAATATTTGGTGCTTGAAAGTTCATAAACAATTTTCATCATATTACTTGACAACCCTCTGAGGTAAATAAGTCATATATCCTTTTTTATAGAAAATCAAATTGACTTTAGAAATTAAAGGTATCTGTCCCCATTTCCCTACCTGACAATTGACAAAACTACCCCTCGGACTTCTCCTGTTCTTTCCTTTCTGTGCCGCATTATTTTCGCCAGGAACCACACCCTGCTAACTTTCCTTAAGCTCCCACTAACTTTAGCACATCTCTGAGGTGAGTGCTATGAATATTAACACCTCTGCTTTACAGCCGGTAAAGTTACCGAGAGAGAAAAAATAAAGGCTTTGCTTCCTTTTATTTTATTTTATTTATTGTTTTTGAGACAGAGTCTCACTTTGTCGTCCCCAGTAAAGTGCTGTGACATCATAGTTCACAGCAAACTCAGTCTCTTGGGCTCTAGCAATTCTCTTTCCTAATCCTCCCAAGTAGCTGAGACTATAGGCACCCACCACAACACCTGACTATTTTTAGAGATGGGGGTCTAGCTCTGGCTCAGGCTGGTCTCGAACTCATGAGCTTAGGCGATCCACCCAACTCTGCCTTCCAGAGTGCTGGGATTACAGGTGTGAGCCACTGGGCTGGCCTTCACATCCTTTTAAAGGTAACAGGATGATCCAAATCATTCCTGCAAAAAACAGTCCGAAAATTTAATAAGATCAGTACATTAAATGTTGAATTTTTATTTACAAATACATAATATATTGGTTTTGTGTCCATTACTTAATTTATTATTAAAATTATATGTGCTTTGTCATTTAGAATTCATTTAGGTTCAGTGTATAAGTACATTTCAGTCATTTTTATACCTTTTAAAGTGTAATGTCAATTTATTATTGCTCAACTCTGTGTCACCTGCTTAACATCCAACAAGTGAAGGTCAAAACCCATCTACGTGCCATAGTACCAAAACCACAGAAAAATTAAATGATGGTCAAGAAAATCCTGTGTTGTTTCCCAGACTTATTTAATGCTAGGTTTGAGCAGAAATGCCATTATCAATTACAAGATGCAGATTCGTTCAAGCAAATGTGATCCACTCTGCTGGATGGTTTCCAGGATCAAAGTGATGTAGAGCAGACCCTGCACGTAACTGAACCAGATTCTCAAGTCCACTCACGGCCATTGGACCCAATTCTGAACGTGAGGAGATTTTTGATTGCCTACTATTTGGGGATTTGACCCCTTAGTACATCTCAGGAAAATCTGTAATATTTTTACAATATTATGTTGTGCTCAATCTAAGCTATATAAATTCCCTTTTCTAATATATGCAGTGATAGACTAGTGACCCAGAAGATTGCCAGTATTTGAGCCTAATTCTAATTAGTAGAGCCTATATTGATAAAAGAATGTCCTTGTGGGCAGTGCCTGTGGCTCAGTGGGGCACTGGCCCCATATACCGGAGGTGGCGGGTTCAAACCCGGCCCCAGCCAAAAACTGCCAAAAAACCCAAAAAAGACGACTATCTTTGCTATGTTTTGTTGGTATAACTTTGACCTCTTAATTTCAATCACCGTATTAAATAGTTTTTCTAATGATTCATAACTTTGGTTGCTTTATGTTGTCCCAAATACCAGGAATGCTTTGCCCTTTCTAAAAATTATTTTTTCTTTATTTTCATCTGACTGGATTATTTCAAAAGACCTGTCTTCAAACTATATTTGGCCTCAGGGATACTGATGATTCATAAATTCACTTTATGTTGTCCCAAATATCAGTAAGGCCTTTGCTCATTCTCTTTTATTCTTTTTTCTATCTTAAAATTCTTAGAGTCTTTCTTCTGCCTGATGTACTCTATTGTTGAAGCTTTCGAAAGTATTGTGTTTTTCTTTTAATGAATTCTTTAGTTCTGGAATTCTCTTTGGTTTCTTTTCTAAACTATCTGTCTCTGGTAAATTTTTCATTCATATTCTAAATTGTTTTTCTGATTCTCTGGCGTTGTTTTTCTGAATTTTCTTGTATCTCATTGAGTTCTTTCTAATTAGTATTTTGAATTCTTTATCTGGGATTTAAAAATTTTCTGTTTGATTAATGTCTTTTGCTGGCTGTGTGTCCTTTAGAGGTCTTGTATTTCACTGCTTTTGTGTTTCCAGTGTCCTTCTGTTAATATCTATAAATCTGATGTGGCAGTAGTCTCGTCCTTTTTTTTTGGCCTGGACTGGGTTTGAACCTGCCACCTCCGGCATATGGGACCGGCGCCCTACCCCTTTGAGCCACAGGCTTTCCTCAAGGACTTTTTCTTGAAGGTGTATCCATGCTATTGGTTGGGTCGGGTATTTGGGCTTTGAATCTGGTGTGTGCAGTAGTGTAATGTCTATGATTTCATGGGCTGTGAACAGCCTCAGTGGTATCTCTTATTTCTTCAGTGAGTAAGGATGCAGTCATTAGTAGAAGCTATGATGGAGTCATGCTAGAGACTGAGAAGCCAGGTGAGCTACTATTCAGGCCCCTGTGGTGACAGTGGTGGGCTGACCATGCCTGTCTTTGTGCCCCAGGGCACTGCACACTGGTTGCTGTGTTGGTGGTCACTGCAGGGTTGATTCGTGGACCTCCAGGACACTTGGTTGGATGCCAAGATTGGTAGCAGTGAACCTGGTGGGTGAGCATGTTTTCAGGCCTCTGGAGACCTGGTATGGTGTCGGCTCTGGCAGTGATGATGATGGGATGATTCTCTGGGTATCATGTAGTTGACGTTAGTGGTGACCCGGATATGCTGGATGGACCAGTCATCCAGGCCTACAGGGTGCACTTTGAGGTAGGTTCTAACTGAGGTGTTAGCAGCCAGAGTTTAGGCCCATCCTCAGCCTGTAGGAGGAAGACGTGCTCAGGCACCCAAGGTGGGGGATTGGGCTGGGCAATTGCAGGTCCCTGGACTGTGCTTTGTCTGGAAGGGCTTGTGCTCAGACTCCAGTGACGGGGGAGTGGACACCAGTGCTAGTAGGTAAGGTTGGGGTGATCCTCGGACCCCAGTGGTGGGAGAGTGGGCACCAGTGCTGGGAGATGAGGTTAGGGTGATCCTTAGACCCCAGTGGTGGGAGAGTGGGCACCAGTGCTAGGAGGTGAGGTCAGGGTGATCCTCTAGCCCCAAGCAGAGTGCTCAGGTGAGGGGTGACAGCAGCAGTGCTGAGGCTCTGCCACTACAGAGGGTTGGGCAGCTCTCAGTGGCCACAGTCTGGGCTTCTTTTCCTTCCACCCTGGCTGTAGGACCCCATGCTCAGGATTGAGTCCCGGGGCACCTCACCTCTGCTGGACTCCCCAAGTCCTATCTTCCTTCAGGGCTGGCTTGCCAGCACCTCAGTACTCCCTGTCCTAGGAGCAATAGCCAGAAATTGTGTGCTGCCCAAGGTCCAGCACCACCAAGTTCCAGGAAAGCTTACGATTTGCAAGAGGCTGGATTTAAAAATGGCCATTGCTGTCGCTGCTTAGATCTCAAAAGGAATGTGGGCCTAGCATAAGCTCCTGCCCTCGAGCAGTTCTGCCCGGTGGGCAACTGGCCGTGTCCTATTTCAGTTTCAGGGGTTGGAAGGCTTGAGGGGTGGGGATGTGGGGCAGAATGTCATACCTCACCCTGCACGGGGTGCTACTCTCAGCTCCCCACCAGGGAAGCAGCCTCTCCTTTCCCACTCCGTGTCCCCTCGTGGATTCCAGCACTCTTTCCTGGATCATGGCCTGTGCATCACTCTGGCTCTGCTAGGCGGAGGAGGCAGGCGCCACATGCCCTGGCCAGTCGTCCTGAGCCCTTGGAGGGCACCTTTGACGCAGTTCTAAGCTGCCCTTTCTGCTCGGACAGGAGCCACAGGCGTGACCCAATTCTGGATGTTGCTTTGGGGCATTGAGAAGCCAGGACCATAAGGAAAACCACAGTTTCCTGACAGCAAATGAAGAAGCAAAATGGGCCCTGCCTTCTCAGTTTTAGACGAGGCTCACTCTAGGCAGGATGTGCAGAGCTTACATGCCCAGGATTGGCGTTCTGCTGCAGCCCTGTCGTGGCACAGTGGACTGATGTGTTTTCCTTTTTGAGTTCCAGTTTTCCTCTTTGTAAAATGACAATAATTTCTTCTTGACTGCCTCAGAGAATACATGTTAGGGCTGAGTGTGGAAGCAGATTATGTACTGTGACGCCCGTGTGCACACAGCATTGCTGCCGTCATGGGTCCCACCGTCCTGGGCATTGGCCCCTATTGCAGTCAAGAGTAGTTTGTCACACACAGCAGTTTCACCATAAGATAGACTTCAGCTTACAAAATGGCAAATGTAGTCTGGTGTTAGTCTTGATGCTGAAATTCTACAACTTAATGTGAAATAGGAACAAATGCGAGCTCTCAGCAGCAATATTAAGATATTGAGGATGCTGTAAGAACTACCAAAAAACTTTAATTGGAAACATACTGTTACATCATGTTACTCTGTTACCAAAGGAAGGATTCCACATGTTATGTTGATATGACACTCACTACTATTAAATTAAGTTTTCACCAAAATAAGATTTAAATACTCAAAAAAAAAGCCACTTAGCTAATACTATTTCTTAGGCCATGTTATGAAGTATTGCTTTATAAATTGTTGCCATAATATATAAAAATGTGACCATTCTAGTCATTGAACAGTAGCCCCTATCAATGAATGTCAGATGTTTTATAATTTGCATTTTCTGCCATAATTTCACTTCAAGCTACTGTTTAACATGTATAGTGTAGTGTGGGAAACATCTCCCGTTTCTTCTCTGAAAAGAAGAAACATGCAGTCCGATCATGTTACAACAGATACAAAGAGCTGACACTAAATTCAGATTTCCTTAGTTGTTAAAAATGTAGATTGAGACACACATACTATTGGGTGAGCATGTGAATAAAGTATATGTCTTGGTCTGCATATTGCAAAGAAAAGTCTTGTGTTTTTTTTTTTTTAAACTTTTTCTCTTAGTTAAAGTGTTTCTAAGAGAAAGAAGGGAAAAAGAGGGAGATTTTAAAAATGTAGTATGTTTGTCTATCCTATATCCTCATTAACATGCTAATGTGTGGATATGATATTATAATGCATGACATGTCTAGTATTTTTTAAAATATTAAAACTAATACTCTTTACATAAAGTCATTGTTGAGCTTTCTAAAAATATTTTTTGTTCTAGATGGGCAACTTGAATACCACGCATTTTATATGTTTCATTGGCAGATTAGGTACTCCAGTGGACAGAAACCCACACACACGTTAGAAATGCATAGTCCTCAAACGCGTTTAGCACTGGAACGTTAATACTGCTCAGGAGCATTTCTTTCAAGGTTTTAATCTATGTGTAGGTAAATCCAAAGGTGTTAAGATCACATTGATTTTATAGCTTCTTGGATAGTGATAACATCATCAGTGTCTGTCAAATTTATTAGAGCAATGTGAAGAGAATGGTAGAATTTTTATAGGTGTTCCTGTTTTACAAAACCCAATAAGGCTATACAGGAGACTCCGTGAGCTCAAGGGAAGTGTCTGAGTCCATCTCCCCGACGGTGGTGTGCTGGGAAGAGAGCCGCACTGTCAGGAAGCACCACGGCCGTCGCAGGAATCACGCCCGCGTGAGCAATGTGAGAATGTCTTCTTTCAGGGACAGAAATGAAAGCCTTGACAAGAAGAGCACATGCCGTGAACTCTGAGGGGAGAGTGAAGCTGCCCATCCGGAATCCCTGCGGCCTAATTAGAAGATAGAAAAATGCAGCCCACGAAATTAAATTTTAACGCAAAACTAGAAAGAAATTAAATTAGGAAAAAAATTGAAATGCTTAGGGATAAATTTTTTAAAATATATTCAAGACTTGTGCAATGAAAACTACAAAACACCCCTTGGAAGAGTTATTAAGGAGGACCAATCCGATGTGGGTACTCCACATTTACGGATGTGAAGACTCAGTGTGGCTGAATGTCAGTGATCCCCAGATTAATCTAGAGGGTCAGCACAATGCCAACCAAATCCTCAGGGACTTTTGGTAGAAATTGATAGGCTGCTTCTAAAATTTGTGTGGGAATGCAAAAAACCTATAATAACCAAGACAACTTTGAAAAAAAAAACTATGTTGGAAGATATACCTATCTGATTCAAAGACCTACTCTAGAGCTATAGTAGTTAAGACATGTAGAGGACCGGGCGTGGTGGCTCACACCCATAATCCCAGCACTCCGCAAGGCCGAGGTGGGGGGATCCCTTGAGCTCAAGAGTTCAAGACCAGCCTGAGCAAGAGTGAGATCCGTTCCTATTAAGAATGGAAAAGCTAGCAGGGCATTGTGATGGGCGCCTGTAGTCCCAGCTACTTAGGAGGCTGAGGCAAGAGGATCACTTGAGGCTCAGAGTTTGATGTTGCTGTGAGCTCTGATGATGCCGCAGCGCTTAACCAGGGTGACTGAGTGAGGACTGTGTCTCAAAAAAAAAAATTAAAAAAGAGAGACATATAGAGGTGTGGAACACGAGAGAAAAGCCAAAAATAGACACCACACACATACACAGGTAGTCAGTTGATTTTTAAACAATGATCATTTGAATGATCATTCATTCTTTGTAACAAATGGTTCCAAAATATTTATATATTAATATGGACAAATAATGAATTTTGACCCTTAACATCACTTGCGAAATTACCTCTAAATGGATCAAAAACCTAAATATATAAGTTAAACCTCTAAACCTTTTGGCATAAAACATAGGAAAAAAATCTTTCTAACCTTATGAGAATCAGAGATTTTCTACACAGGACATAAAAAGCACAAATGGCAAAAGAAAAATAATTGATAAATTGAATTTCATCAGTTGAAACCTTTTGCTCTTAAAAAGATACTATTAGGAACAAAAAAGAAAACATGTATATTTGTGTGTATGTGTGTATGTATTTCACCTAGTTCTTGATTCCAGAGTACTTAACAAATCACAACTCAATAACGAGATAAAAATTCAACTAAAAAGTGGTGAGAGACAATATACAAGTGGCCAATAAATACATGAAATGATGTCAACATCCCCAGACACCAGGAAAGTGCACTTAAAACTACAGCGAGATAGCATTACATACCCACTCAAAAAGCTGACCCATGGCCCTGTTACTGAGGGCGTGGTCATCTGGAATTCTCGGACATTGCTGGTGCGAGTGTGAAATGGTACAGCCACTTTGTATGAGAATATGTACCTACCATGTAACCCAGCAGTTCCACTCCTGGGCATTTACCCAAAAGAAAAGGCAACGTACGTCCATGTGAAACCTTATCCATAAATGCACGTGGCACTTAGTTCAGAATAATCAAAAGTTAAAAATAACTCAAATGTCCATCAGAAAATGGGTGCACGAAGTATTGTCAATGGAATACTACTTGGTTAAAACAAGTCCAAATTAACAGAGCAGATTGACTTCAGCAACATTAATCCTGAATGAAAGAGGCAGAGACAAACAAATTTGTACTGTATGATTCAGTCTGTGAAGCTTCAGAAAAGGCGAATCTTCAATTGCCAGGATGTAGCAAAGAAACTTGATGCGCCGGAAACATGCAGTGCCTTGATCCTGGTGTTGTGACCATAGTATAGATGTGTCATGACTCAGCACCATGTACAGTCAGCATAGGTACCTCTTACCGTGCATAGTATGTTCCTCACAGACTTTTCAAAAAGCCACCAAGTAAGCACATTGCAAGAATGAAATTAGTTCTTTTGAAAATTTTATGAACTTGGCATTTTATGTATTAGAAGTATGCTACCTAATCATTAAAAAAAACCACAGGAGTTTGATGCTTTTCTATGATAATTATTTATTTCACTTTTTATACTTTTTATTTACCTTGTTATAATTAAGTCTGTGAATTTAATTCCTTAAGTGATATGCTCCTGCATCTAATATTCATTAGTTTCTACATGCTCTGAACTGCCTAAGAGGTTTTAAAATCATGCTTTACCAGATTCAAACACATTATCTTAGAAAAAACCTTGGCAGTTTCTGTGATATGTTATTGATGTAGTTTTAAAGATTATTGTGGAGGTGAAGAGAGGCAGCAAACATCCAGGGTCTGAAGTCAGAGAACGTCAAGCAAATAAAACTAATCACCACAGATTTCAGTTAATTCCTCCTGTGGACTCCAGGTCTCTCCCCAGGGGTGCGCTCGGTAACTTCCCCACCTCACGCATTCTTAACTTGACTAGTTTTGCTTAAATTCAACAATTACCAAGCAAATGTAAACTACTACTGCAAAATTGTGGTCATCAAAGTACATTTTGTGTTAACTTGATCTTTTTTTCTCTTAAATTCCTGGATTTGATTGACTTTGGCACTCCTCTTATTATACTCTGTTTCTGCACGCTATTAAACATTTGAAATTGTGTGTATGACAACGAAAATCTCTTTCAAAAGCAAAAGAATTGACAGGATTTCCTGAAAATTTCAACCCAAGTTTTTATAACGCCACAGACGATTCATACACATTGTAAAAAGCTAAGATCTGAGTTCCTTTTGAACTAATTTTTGCAGAAGTGATCTGTGGGAAACTTTTCTGTGGGCTTTCATAAGTGCCACGTTAACTGAAGCAAAACAGTACCTCACACTCAGCTCTTGACCTTGGCATCCAGGCCGAGATGACCTCAGATGTGCAAGGGTGGCGCTTATGCACCATACAGTTTCGCGAAATGTGAAATTGCCCTATGGGTGAACTGCAATCTGTTCTTTTGTGTATTTGACTAAAGAATGTCAGCTGAATTCGTGGGGAAGGGGATGCTGGTATGTCCTCCTTTGTCTTTAGGACACAGATGGCCCAGATACATTTGTGGCTCATGTAGGTGAGGGGCTGCTGAGCTGCCATTCAGCAAAGACGGATGGAACAGAGAAGTTCAGAGGGAAAACTGGCGTGGAACCAGGGGCATTAGCACGTGAACCATTGTCTGATGTGCTGCTCGGCTTACTTGCACTTGAATTTTCAGTTAGGTTTTTTCTGTTTCATTTAATTACCTGCTCATACCAATTCAGGCAACTCATGAGGAAGTTACAACTTGTGGAGATAGGAAGCTGATACTGCAGAGATAAAACCTGGAGACAAAAAGTCAAAGGAATGAAAGGGACCCCTGTTTAAATCTGATGTAGCCATTTGTGAACACACACTGCAGTCTGGGCTGTGTTTACCAGAGGATGATGCCTTTTATTTTTAACTAACTTACCTTCTACAGTAAGTTCGCTTTTTAGAATTTACAATAGTTACACAGAATAGTTACAAAGAAATAGTTACACAGAATTATTTCAGATGTTTTGGCAGCAGTAAAATGAAGAGATTTGGAAATCTCATAGCAATTAGACGATTTTATTTTTAAGATTAGTAATCTCTTTTTCAGTGATGAGAAGGTGAGTCATATGTGGCAATTTTTCTATTTAAAATGGGGTGTTAGCATTATAGCATATATATTTTTCTTTAAAATCAATAAGTATTCCATAGTGGTCACTAAATTTAAACACAGCTGCTCTCTAACATTTCTTAAAATTTATCCTCACATTAATGGGCTCTCCACAGATACTGTGCAGCAATTTCTCCAGCATTTTGACCCACCAAGTCTTCACTTGTGGCCACACTGCCTCACTTAATGCACTTCATTTACTTAAACTCTCAGGTATATATCCAAGACATAACATTCAAAAATAACTTCAGCCAAGTCCTCTGGGAAGTATTGTTGGCTCTGGTTAATCTTATCAAACAGTTTTGGAAGAAAATAATAGGTCCAAAGCTTTGCTTTTCTGCATGAACCTCCCAAAAGTTAGCACCGCCAGCTTAAAGTAGAGCCAGGAAATCTGGGAAGGATGTCGGGACTCTAGCTTTCACCCTCTTCAGCCCTGAACTGCCACAGGCAGTGAGGAACCAAGGTCACACCTCTGGCGGTGGTGGCCATCAGGGTATCTACACTATATCGTGTGTTCTACGAAAATGTAGGGGGCCTAAGCCAGGTACTGCTCTGAGTGCCCAGTGCCCACATAACAAAATAGAAGTTCTTGGCTGATGGAACATCTTTCTAGCAGAGGGAGGCAGACACAGAAGAGGAGGCGTAAGAAGTAATTACTTGGGAGGAGATGGAGCGCGGACAGGCAGCAACAGTATGAAGCCTGCAGGGCGGGTGGTCCTTGCCGGGAGCGGTGCGCCTGCAGGGTGGAGGGGCAGGGGAGAACACATCCTGGGTCTGTCTGGCATGAGAGCGTTCTGGGCAGAGAGAAGAGGTGGTGCAGAGGCCAGTGTGACTGGAGGGAGCAGCCTCTGTCTGGCAAGCCGGAGAGCCGTGTGATGTCAGGAAATGGTGTGGGAGTAAAGTGTGGTGGAACTTCTGACTTCTATCAAGGGAAAACCAGAGATGATGGACATTTTCACTGGGAAAAATTAGAGGTTATTTGTTTCAAATAAGTCGGATGTTGTTGGTTGAGGGAAAGCGTCATGAGGCCCTGTGCATCTGTTCGCTCAGGCCTCGGCACAGACCACTCCATCGGGAGGAAGCCGTTCCTGCCTCAGCAGAGCAGTTCAGTTCAGACGGCCACGTGCAGAAGTGAAGTCAACCATATGTAACATGGTTAGTCAGTCTTTCAACAATCATTTATTGAACATTTGTTCTCCGTAATTCCTTGTGCAAGGTACTCTACTGAATATAAAAATAGAGAAGACATGGTCTATGACCATGGAAAAATGCTTGCATAAATAAGGAAAGATCAGGAGAAGAAGACAACTCCCCCCCTCTGCCCATGGAACTTGCTCTGTCACCATTAAAACAAAACAAAACAAAACTACAAAATTAGATAAAACATATAAAGCAATCATTTTCAGACTTTGGGCAATGGTTGTGCAGGACTGTGATCCCTGAAAGAAGAGAGCAGCTGAGCCCCCAGCATGCAACTCTCTTTTTGGAGGCGACTTCCCCACACAGGGAGGAGGGAGGTATCCAGGACAGCCTGGCAAGCTCGCTTAGCTGAGGACTCAGGAGACAAGCGTGGCTGGAATTTGCAAACAGGGTCCCCCAGAGAAGACAAGAGCTCTGCAGATAAAGAGCAGAAATCTGCCTGGGCTCTTCTGGAGGCTTTAGCTGAATACTAATCTACATGTGTGGACAAATAGTCCAAGAGGGAGGGCAAAGGACAGCTGCTGACAGCTCAGTTCCTACCGTTTAGATTGGACACACCTCACTGAGAACCCTGCAGGGAGGACCCTCCAGGCCCAGGCCTCAGCGGCAGAGCTGCTCTGGGTCGTTCTTTGTACAGCTTGAAAACAAGCCTCTGGAGGAGCAAGCCGGTCAGCAGGCGGTTGAACTGCCTGTCCAAGGATGGAAAACTCGAGTGCCCAACATCATAACATGAATGGTATCTGCATCCACTGAGAAATGACCGGACATGCAGAGAAGGAGCAACATACGAGCTATAAGCAGAAGGAAATTATTTAGTAGAAATAGGCTGGGGTAGAGTAGAGATGATGGAATGAGCATATTCAAATTATAAAAGATGCTCAAGGATTTAAGGAACAATATAAACAAAATGTGAAGAAAAACGGGAAACCTAAGACAGAACCAATAGAACTTCTAAAACTTGGAAATACATGACATGAAAAATTCACTATATTGGCAACAGGATGTTCTACACTATAAAAGGAAACAATAGTGAACGTGAAGACAGAGGACTCAAAACTAACCGAACAGAAGCTCAAAAGGAAAAAGAAAAAATGAAGAAAGAATGGAGTCGCAGTGAAATGGGGTGGTATTTGCAGCCTCACCCGTGTATTCGGAGTCTGGAAAGGAAAGGGTAGGGGAAAATGGTTTGAGAAAACAATGGCTCATAATTTTTCCAAATTTGGTGATTCTATAAACCCAGAGATACAGCCTGGAAAGAAAAAATGAAAATAGTTTATAATAAGGAATTTATAAGTAAGCTTGCGAGACTAATAAGTGAATTAACCAAATCTCACAATAGAAAGTCAGTGTTCAAGATTTAATTATATTTCTACATATTAACAGTGAACAATTGGAAATGAAATTTTAAAAATACAATTTATGGGGCAGCACCTGTGGCTCAAAGGAATACGGTGCTGTCCCCATATGCCAGAGGTGGCAGGTTCAAATCCAGCCCCAGCCCAAAACTGCAAAAACAAAAAAAGATAAAAATACAATTTATTATAGCACTAAAAATGTTCAGGATTTTTATAGTAATTTACATTCCCAAATTTATATGCCAATGCAAAAGATGTAAAATAATCAAAACAATTAAAAAAATTAACAAAGTGTGGAATGCTTACACTACCTAATTTCAAGGATATGAAACTACAGCAATCAAAACAGTAATTTTG
Organism: Arctocebus calabarensis; assembly: GCA_963573935.1. NCBI lineage: Eukaryota > Metazoa > Chordata > Mammalia > Primates > Lorisidae > Arctocebus > Arctocebus calabarensis. The sequence continues at coordinate 55,511 of CAUYON010108525.1, forward strand.
ATGCCAGGATACAAATAAAACATGGTTAAAGGTACCAGTGGGAAAAGGATAGTCTTTTTAATGAACAGTACTGGACTATCTGGACTTCCACATGGGGGAAAAAAAAAAATGAACCATGCACTCATCTCACAAAAATTAACTCAGATTATACAAATAAATGTAAAAGCTAAAACTATAAAATTGCTGATAGAAAACACCAAATAAAGCCTTCCTGACCTTGGCACAGGCCACAGTTTCTTGCTAGGATACACATAATATAATTCATGCAATGAAACAATGTTTGGTTCATCAAAATTGATAACTTCTACTCTTCAATAGCGTTAACTCAACAAAAACAAAAAGGCAAGCCACAGTCTGGGAGAAAATATTTGCTGTACATAGATCTGGCAAAGGGCTTAAATCCAGAAGACATGAAGTATAGCCTTTAGCTCAATTTTGAAAAAGCAAAGAACCAAATAAAAAATATGTAAAAGAAGATACTGAAGTGGCTACAAAATACATGAAATGATGCTAAACATCACCAATTTCCAGGGAAATGCAAATTGAAACCATGACACGCCATTCTATATCCACTAAAATGGCTAAAATGAAAAGACTGAGAATGCCATCAGGAATTGTCGTGCCTTGCTGGTAGTAATGTAAGTAAGAAAACATTTCTTTTTCTTTCTTTCTTTTTTTTGCACTTTTTGTCTGGGGCTAGGTTTGAACCTACCACATCCGGCACATGGGGCTAGTGCCCCACTCCTTTGAGCCACAGGCGCCGCCCCTGGAAAACATTTTTTATAAAATTAAACATAGACTCAACTTACCATATGACCCAATAATTCCACTGCTAGGAATTTACCTGAGAGGAGTCAAAGTATGCATCTGTGCCAAGGTGTATATATAAATGTTTATAATAGCACTGTTCATGATAGCCAACAGCTGAGAATAATCTCAGTGCCATAAAATGGGCTATTACTCAGCAATAAAAATGCGGGAACTCCTGATATGTACAACACATAGGTAAGGCTCACAGACATGCCCAACAGAAGCTACCAGACACAGGAGAGTACAAACTGTATGATCCCACTTATTTTAAGACCTACAATAGGCAATTCTAATCTATCTGAACATAAGCCAGATCTGTGGTTTCCTGGGGCTGAAATGGATGCCATTGGGAAACTCTTGGAGACAATGAAATTATTCTGTTATATATTTTATTTGTGGTGGTGGTAACAAGGGCACGTATGTTTGTTGAAGGTCTTTGAACTATATACTTAAAATGTGTCCAGTTAACTGAGTATAAATTATGCTCCAATAAGATTGGTTTTAAAAAATCACTTGGAAGCCCAAGTGTTAAAACAGTGAAACAAAAATCCTCAGCAAGTCTATTACAGTGAACAGTAATCTCTAATGTAAAGGGAACTCTTTGGAAAAATGTATTTTGAACTGGGCTTTAATGCTTTCTGAGTGTAAGATGTGGAAAGATGCTTTGTAAGTACAGGATGTTGAAAAACAATTTGAACCACGTAAACCCACTTTTAGGAACATTCTGCTAAATGACTGGCCTGTGTGTTTCCTGCATGAGAGCCTGAGGGACAAAGTCTGACTGGGGAGCTGTCCCCAAACAAGGGGGAGCAGCAGACATGCCACTAACTACATGTCCTCGTTTGGATCTGGGTCTACAATGTCTTCTTCTTTTTTCTATTTTTCTATAAAAGATGTAATTAGAACGTCTAATAAAATTTGAATAAGGTCTAAAGATTGGAAAATATTACTGAGTCATTTTAAAGTTCCATGATGTGGATCATTCTGTTGTGTTAGAGAAAGTCTTTGCTCCTAAGATGATGTATTTAGGACAAAAGAACATCAGGTTTGTAACTTACTCCCACATGGTTCATAAAGGAAAAAATAATATGTACATAACACAGATAAAGGAAATGTAAAACTTTTACAGTGAAGAATGAGGTAGTGTACAAGAGAGGTTTTTGTACTATTCTTGCAAGGTGTTAAATTTGAAGTTATTTCTGATTACAAAGTTTCAAAACATAAAACAAATAAACAAAATCCAGGTTGTGTCAAGGTGCTGTTTGCTGAAAAGCATGTAAATTTATTGTGACTAAAAACCTTGAGAGGAGCCCCAAAAATGAGAAGTCATATCAGAAAACCCATGTCCTTGTTGAAAGTAAATGTGGAAAGTGGAGGTTGGGTGGGCACCACAGACGGGGAGACAGTAAGCTGTCACTGTTGGCATGTGCTAGTGTTTAGGTTTCCAAATGGGAGGAGATGTTACATCACAGTTCACTTTTGGCAAGTGTCCTGTGATCAGGAAACTATTTCCAAAGACGACAGTGGGCATTCCAGACCCAGAGAGCAAGAGAGAGATGATGGAGAGGGCGGGAGAGTTCTTCCCAGAGGGCGCATACAGGTGGGAAGTGGCCCCAGCACAATGTGTGCAGAATTTGGGGAGAGAGAGTGAAGGCAAAGTCGAGGGCTTTTTACAGCCCATGGTGGGGTGGGTTATCATTGATTTGTCAGCTACCTGGACATAGGTACATGAAATTTCAAAAAGACTGAATGATAGTCAAATGTAGAAGTGACAAGCCACTGCAACTATATTCCTTCTACGAATGTGTTAGAAATCTTATTTACTCATTGTGTGTATTTCCTTAACATCTTGTGTGAACAGTTTGAGACCATGAAATTACACACACCCTTAAAGTTGTGTTAACTCAATTGAGCTGGCTAGTGCTTCCAAATTTCAGACTGTAAAGGACAGTGAAGCTAGATTCATGTGACGGAGGGGAGAAAGGAAGGCGGGACTTTGTGGGCCTGGTTGAGTGCATTTGAGTGTAGTGGGAGCCGTAGTCTAGACCATGTCTGCTCTAAGGCCTTCTGGACACCTGTGTGGAGATGGCGGGTGTCAGAAAAGGGGAACCCAGGAGGCTTGTTTGGAGCCCACTGCAGTGACCTCAATGAGAGCAATGGTGCCTTGGACTAAATGGAGGTTTGAGTGGGTAAATCACAAAGTGGGCAGCTTCTAGATAAAGGATTGGGCTGTCAAAGAACGTTAGCACCAATCTTGAAGGCAAACGGTATTTTCCGTCAGTTCTTACTTTATAGATGATGCTGTGTCTAGCTATGGGTCAGCCCACAGTGTTGCCCACTGTGCCTTGATTGTTATTTCTGTTTTCTTTCTATTTGTTCTAGATTAGAAGTTTTCAGAGAATTATCAATGAATTCTGCACTCTGTGTTAAAGAAAACACTTAGGAAGAGATTGTGCTGGGCGGCACAGAAGGGATGGTGACAAAGCTCTCGCCGCCTTCTCTGGGCAGCTCACCCGCCACTCTTCAAGCTGCACGCCCTGCCTCCCTGCAGAGATGCTGAGGCGTGTTCTCTGCTTTTTTTCTTAGAAAACTGCATGTTAGGTAAAAGAAATCCTTTTGCAATGTGACTGTATGATTATGTTATTTTTATTTTGAGATGTATACCTCAAAATAAGAATTAACGTTAAAGAATTTTTAGAAGGATATGATTACAAAGCAATTTCTTCTTGATACATTAAAATTTTATTTTAACCACTGTGATGTGATAGTTATGGTCTTCAGAAACTTTAAATTCTTTTGAAATACATGGTAAATGGAGTGCTATGGGTAGTATTTAGAAAAAAACTTTAGTTTTAATATTCAGTATTAAAATGTTTATAAGTTTAGTGATGAAAGTTTGTGATTATCCGCCTGTTTAAAATCTCTTCTGTGAGATGGTCCCTGTTACACAAGGCAGGCCAGCAAGCATTTCTTTAGTTTTTAACAGTGATGACTTTTGAGGCTATAAAATGATGATTCTGGCCTCCTGTGAATAGTTGAGCATTCAAGGAGGAGAATTTGGAGTTTGAATTAGTCAGCTTTCTTGACTTAAGAAACGCTTATCACTTAAACAATGGCAATAAAAATGATTGCTTACTTCCACTCTTAGGATATATTTTACCCGTGTTGCTTGGGCATTCTGGATGTTTTTATTTTAAAATGTATTCAGAGAAAAGAAATGAAGTCAGGAGGTTACTAGAAATAAGTGTTTAATGGTCTCAGATGCACATAAGGCAGGTACTCCAATTTCATTATTCAATCTTTGTATACAGGGAGAAACAGCTCAGAAAATGACTCTTTTAATACGGGATTTAGAATTAGCTTACAACTTTTGCTGCTGAAGAAAATGTGATGTTCTGAATGGACATTAGACATTTTAGATTAGAAAGAAGAAAGGAAAATAATGAATCCTATTTCTAAATGAATTTTAAAAGCAATCTGATTTTAGTTCTTGCAAGGCAGAGAAAATAAAATAAAAACTATCGTACTTTATTTACTAACCAATGAATTGAATTGTCTGCCTTTTATTACAGATATAAAGTAAAGACTATGAAGAGACAATCATTTTTGTAGCTATCAGACTTTCAGTAACATATCTCTTGTGGTTTAAATAACAGATAGTTTAAGTGTTTTTCTATTACCTTTGTGTAAATGAAAAATGCATAAAATATTTTAACAAGGCAACGTAATCCAAGGAGATTGTTATTTTGTGTTACAAATTAGGTTATTTCTGTCATAAAATTAAAGAAAAAAATCAGCGTTAGGACATTTCAGCTTAATATCATTTACCAGAAGGCACGTGTAACAGATTTAATGAGCTAGCAGGTCACCTGAATCCAGCTGTTCCCGACCAGCTTTATGAAACAGAGAATGCAGCTAGCAGTGGGGGGTGAGCATTATTACAAGCTCTCAAGGAGTTACAAAATCGATTTCTGCTTGAATGAATTAATTTAGATTATCAATTTATAACCAGCTACACGAATCCCATCAACTCAACAATTCAGTGAATGATCAGGTTCAGTCCTTATTGGGGCTTCCCAATTAGGGTCCCTGGCAGCCCTGTGGTTAGAGCCCGCCCCGCAGCGCTGCTGCTGCTGACGTTGCCTGGCCCTGCACAAGGAGAAGGGACACATTTCCTTAGGTGTGTTGCAGAATGGAAACTCAGCATCTTAAAAAAATTAAGACAGTGAAAAATAATTAAAAAATGCTGTAAATGTGCAAGTTTGAGATTTTGTTCTTTGGGACACTTTTGATCCCACAAAAGGGCAGCCGGGACCATCCCAAGTGAACTTTCAAATCACCATACTCTGTCTTTAGGACATAGCTGTTTACTGGGCCTCCTAGAAAATGATCAGACAATGGTGGCCATTTTCTTCTCCCTAAAAGCATAAAGGCAGCAGTTTCGAGCATTTGTTCAGACGGAGCATGGCTGGATTCGACTTTGCCCTCCTCTTGCCACGTGAAGGGACTCGCCTCGGCTCGGCCTCTGCCCAGCTCTCTGAGTACAGGCGCTCATCACGCGCCACGTGCAGTAGTATCTCTCAGACCCTCTCGTACCAAGTCTGCACTCGGTCCTGTTGCTCTTTTGTTCCCCTTTGGTTCATGTTGCGTTGATACCTTCTCTTTGTCCAGTATCCCTGGAGATCACTGCATGCGTGCTCTCCTGGAACCTGCCATCCTTGTGAGGTTGCATGTCGTGTTCTTTGACCTCAAGGTGAGGAGAAGACAGCCCTTGGTGGCCTCTGAGCTCATTGCTCTCTGGGCAGAGCTGAATTTGAACACAGGCCTTTAGCCCTAAAGAATCCTTTTCCCCACAGGGTGGTGTTTCTTGTCAGTTAAGATTTTAATTCTCCTGAGGCAAGGAGAGCTTTTAATTCCTTTTTCTTTAGTTTATCCAGCTTAGTTCAGTGAAGGACAAAGTGAACACGCTGAGTAAAATTACTTTTTAAATTAAATGAAATTCATCCCTGCCTAGCCCAGTCCTCCCCCTGCTCTCTGCCAGCCCTGCCCCTACCTCTGGCCCCTGTCCCATCACTAGATGCCCTAGCTTGCTTAAAATACCTGTCTAGGCTCTACTCTAATCCATTTGTCTATAAAACTCTTTCCTTCTTTTTACTATATTTCGTGGGTAATGACTTCTGTGCTGATATAAACTTTATTTTGCATTAAAAGTAAGACTTAAGTGTTTTGTTTTAGAGCTATAGGTTTACTTACCCGACCGCTATTCAGGTGTGTTTCCCCAGTGTAGCCCTTTGGGCATCTTTTTGTCGGTACCATAGCCACAGTGCAAAACAAATTTCTGAAGGAAAAAAATATCTAAAGTCACCCAGTGCATTGCAGGAGAATAGAAATATTCCTCCCAAATACAAAAGTCTTACAATTTCTCATTTTTTAAGTCATTAAAGAATAGCAATGCATTCAAATCTCATAAAGATTAATAATGTAAAAGAAAATGAATTATATACTTTGATGCCCATAAAAAGAATGAATTCATAGGAAAAATAATCACATTAGGGAATACATTTTGATTACCCTTCCATTCTTAAAGGAACTGACCAGGTCATTGTAGCCAAGATGACTGTTTCAACATGGCCATTTAATTATTTTATCACTGTAACTTTCCTTGGCGTTCTGATACAGTGTGATGCAGGCAAAAAGTCACTCAAGTCCAGGAGTGTGCGTCTGAACACCTGTGGCCATCTGGCTTTGCCAGTAGCTGACTTGCTCCTCTCTGAGCTCACACACGTGAGATGCTGCGCGGCCCGGGAAAGAAGGGGGCTGCGCTTTACTGACGGATGTGGATGGAAGCAACAAACATTAACTGAAGAAAGCAAGGTGGAGAACTGTGATGCAATAGGCTGCTGTTTGTACTAAAAGAAAGAAAGCATAGTTAGACATGTATTTGCTTTTATGTACATAAAATTTCAGTGCTAGGGCCAGAGAATGCTGCTAAGCTTGGTCTGGGAAGGAAACCTGGGGTGTGAGGGCCCAAAGTGAAGAGAGACTTTTTACTGGATGCTCTTTTATACCTATTGTTTTTTGAACCATATGAATATTACTTACTGAAAGTGAATTAATTTGTACATAGCATGATATAGTCCTAGCTCAGAAGATTCTTCTGAGTTATTCCAAAGGGAAAATAACCATGAAAATGTTTTGCAATTTGTAAAGGTATTATGATTGCAAAGGGTTAAGGATACCCAAATGCCATAACTAATTCTGTCAAAAAGGCTGAAATGGTCATACTAGTCAAGACGTGATATTATTTCTTGGAATATCTTCAAACATCATTAGCCTAGTGAAATTTAGACCAATATGATCTTCTGAAAAAAAAAATCTGTATAGGTGTCCACATTGGCATTAGATAACTTTTCCCTTGATGACAAGTATGGTATCTCATCAAAAGGCTAAAGCAATAACTGTCCTAAATAGTAGCTATTTAGTTTAAATTCATAGAAGATGTACTTTTTTAAATTTCATACTTATTCCCTTTTTCTGTATAAAGTTCATATATATATTCTATTAATGCAAATATTATGTTAGTCAGTATTAAATTATAATTAATATTTATCTCCCTCTATGCTCAGCCTTATGCTAAGAGCATTGTGGAATATAAATAAGTTTGAACTAATTGTGCTTCAATTTGTGTGTAAAATGCATTGAGAATAACTGTTATAATCAGAGTAATGACATCAGCCATTTGTATGATGCAGTACATGCACTCTGGATCACATTCCCTGCAATCCCCTCCCCCAAATTTATTATTCATCACTTCCAGAATTGTCTTTTTGAAGCCCCCTGCTAAAAATGGGTCATTTTTGCTTCGACTCATCAGTGACCATCAAATGAGGCACCATCATCAGACCCTGAGCTTCAAAGGCAGGAGCCTGGCCTCTGTCCTGTTTATTTCTGCAGCTGAGTTTCTAGAACAAAAGGGGGCAGAAGAGTGGAGGGGGTGGATTTCTGGAACCACTGACTATAACTAACAGTAGGAATTCAACACAGGACAGGGTCAGCGTGAGATGGATAAATAAAAAAGACTCTGTAGAAAGCAGAGCATGTCTTTAGTAATATGCATGATTATACAGAACAGAATCCCTCCAAACGGGTAAAGCCCTGTTTCCTTATAATAATGTAAACCTATTTATGTACACATATCTGCTGGTGTGTTTGTACATGGACTTACAGGCATATGCCACATGCGTTAGTACAGTCTGGCCATTTTAGGATTATGTATTCATGTGTACTTTTTTCCACACATGAGGAATCGAGGGAAAGAGGAACAATGGCTTCATAAGTAAAGGGAGACTGAGAAGGTAGGTGAGAGGAGAACAAGGAAACAAAAGCTTAGGCAGTTTGGCCTTCTGGAGTAACGAAGGTAGTCATTCATAATTAGGAATATTGGGGAGAGAGGTAAGTGGGACAATATTATAATATTACTAATGTAGAGAAAGTGTCACAATATTACAAAATGCTTCAAATTTGGCATTAAAATGAAAACCCGAAGGTGTCACAAATTTGCAACTGGAAAGAGATAACAGTGAACAGGAAGTGATGTCATGAACAGATATGTGTTCAGGAGCTTTGTCTTTTCTTTTCATCATCACGAACCATTGTTAGACAAAAGTGAACAGCCTTGTCTGGGCCAAGAGCACATTTTTAGGTTAAGTAGGAATGAAAAATGCCAGTTGTTAAGGTACTAAAGAATACTAAAATACTACGAGTAATAAATATAGAACAATAGGAACAGAGAAAACGGAAAACAATACACATAACACAATACACGTAACAGAATCCTTCCACCACAATCATCAGATGCAGCATATCTCCAGCCCTGATTTTCTCTCAATTAACACGTAGGAGAAACCTGTCCAGATTTACCAAATAAACAGAGGATGCTGGTTCAATTTGAATTGTAGATAAACTATAGGGGCATGGCCAGTGGTATAGTGGATAACACATCAGACTATGGATCAAATAAACTACAAATAATTTTTAGTATGACTATGTCCCAAATATTATGTTATTTGTACTCTTAAGCTAATGGCCTGAAGACACCATACCCAGACATTTGTAGTAGCAACAGAGAATTCAAATTTCTGCAGGAATATTTTATAAAGATAGAGCAGAGAATAGAAACTGATGTGTGGTAGGTTGCACAGTTACTGAATCAGTGAGTAGACGTGTGGCTGTCACCTGGGGTGACGTCTGGGGACTACTGGGCGGGGCACATGCTGGTATCTACAAGGTGAGGAGCTGCTGAACATTCAGGGGCGCAGCAGAGGGTCACCCACTTCAAACGCTGGTCCTGCCAATGTGGAGAAACCTGATCTAACCTGAAAAAGAGAAAGGAAGGAAAACCAACAACGGACAACAAGTCTGCAGGCTCGAGAACCAGACAAGAAATGCACTCAAATCCAGCTTGCATCTGCAAGGCATCGCACTTCTATGAGCCCCAGTTTTCATAACACTGAAATGGAGCTATTTCTTTTCAAGAAGTTTTAGGGGTTATAGAAAATAAAATAAAATCAGTTTGCTTCAACGAGTAATTTGTTCCACTTTAGGTTGTGCTAGGTTTTGGTCAGGACGATAGATCTAGTACCGTTGAAAATGACGAGAAAGGTCAGTCAGAAGGCCACAGGTTCACCACACAGGAGTCAGAGTTCAGCTGACAGGGATGACATAGGAGTCAGGGCTGTCTGGGAAACCCTGCAGTGACCTTGCTGGACACAAACTCACGGGTGTGGTTTGCCAGGTGAAGGTACCTGCAGCTTCCAGACGTCTTTCCAATCTTTCACAGAAAGGGGCTTAAGTGTTTTTGAAAACTGCAGATGCTGGCATGGATGTGGACAGAAAGGGACACTTTGACACTGCTGGTGGGTCTGCAAACTAATACAACCTTTTTGGAAGAAAGTATGGAGAACCCTCAAAGAACTCAAGCTAGACCTCCCATTTGATCCTGCAATTCTATTACTGGGCATCTACCCAGAAGGAGAAAAATCCTTTTACCATAAGGACACTTGCACTAGACTGTTTATTGCAGCTCAATTTACAATCGCCAAAATGTGGAATAGCCTAAATGCCCACCAACCCGGGAATGGATTAACAAGCTGTGGCATATGTATACCGTGGAATACTATTCAGCCATTAAAAAAGATGGAGACTTTACAGCCTCTGTATTAACATGGGTGGAAGTGGAACACATTATTCTCAGTAAAAGCATCACCAGAATGGAGAAGCAAGAATCTTATGTACTCAGTTTTGATATGAGGACAATTAATGACAATTATTGACATGATGGGGGGGAGGGGAGAACAAAGAGAGAGAAGGTGGGAGGGAGGTAGGGAAAGGAAGAGCAGAGAGAGGGAAGGAGCGAGGGGTCTGGGGTCTTCGTGTGTGACACACCTTTTGGGTGCAAGACACAATTATAAGAGGGACTTTACCTAACAAATGCAATCAGTGTAACTTGGTTTCTTGTACCCTCAATGAATCCCCAACAATAAAAAATAAATAAATAAACAAACATGTGAATCTGTTCCTTCTGATGTGGATTCTTTTCTATAGTTTGATTATTAGAGCATGATTACGGAAATGAGTCTGTGTAGAGGTCTCTAAGTGCAGATGTTCTCGGAAGCCACTTGGAATCAGTAATAGATTTTCCTTTTGTCTTCTCTCTTCCCTTCTCATCTCACCTTCTCCCTCCCCAGGAGCCCTCTGAAGTCTTGAGGGTAACCATGGTGGAAGGTGAGAAGCTCAGGGTGCTGGTTCTACTTCTCAGGCCCCTGCAAGCAGCTCACCCAAAGTCCAAGTTCCATTTACTTCTTTTCTCAGGAAGAGATCAGGAACCCAGCCCTACCTCCCTTACAGGTTGGCAGCTGTGAAATGCAATAACAAATGACAGTGTTTTACAAATAAAGGAGGGTGGTTTTGCTTTCTCTACTAGGTTTCTTTTTACGCAATTTGTTGGAAATTCAGTTGAGCAGCTTAGCATGTCCACTTCAGCTTCAGAGTTCACGCTTTGTTCTCGGGACACAAACTGCCAAGTTCTTTTTTGTTTATATCTGAAAACAGTAGACCTGGTATGTTTTTTAAGCAACATGATTCAATATTTGGGGGGAAATAGGGCTTTCCTGAAATATTCCAATCACTGCAAAATTATTTTGAACACCTGAAGAGAGCTGACCCCAGTACCTCTTACACTGAAGGAGCAGCTCCAGGCGAATGTATGCCCAGCCATCTCCCGTTTTATTTCTGAGCTGGAGTTATCCCCGACTGCTCCAAGTACCACTATGACTCAGTCTGTTTGATGGCTTTGGCCCGTATGCAATTCGCTAAATAGCTCTATTGCCCTCTTTCCTTCAAGGAGTCTATTTTTATATTATTAATGGATGGGAATCGTTTGTGACACTTAGACAAGTTCTTATAGCCTTGGACAGGGTTCTGCATACTGTTTAGAATTTGTTTCAAAAAAAAATATTGGGAGTATCAGAAAAATGAATTCTTTAGGGCAGTCCCTTTTCCCTTCCCCCTTTCCTATTATTCTTTATCATGTTCCTATGGAAAAATAAAATGTATGCTTCTCTTTTGTTTAGCCTACTGATCTTAGTTGAATTTAAACATTCCAGAAAAACAAAAGTTAGTTTTATACACCGTGATCAGTGCATTAAAATTGTGTGCAGGGAATAGCACAGTCCATTCCCACCATGACAAGATGATCACGTTGCTTGACTGCTCCCTGGTACTGTTTATGTTAAGCACAGATACTGTAGTTTCTGTATATGCATTATTTTATAAATTCAAATTTAAATCAAATTCTCATTAACACTTGATATAGAAACAGTTACAAAAATTATCACAAAATCTGAGCTTCAGTGAAACAGACAGAACCTTCTGGAACACTTATACACTATTCATCCAGCTCTTGCTGGCCCTTACAATACAATTTAGCCGGTGACAGTGGGACAGTGTATGGCATCCCGGGGACCTGTAGGAATCCTGGCAGCTGCTTAGCTCTCTCCCTATTCTTCAAAGATCACCTAAAGCAGATTTCACGTGTACTTCTGTTTGTGCTGAGAAACTAACGTAAATGTTTAACCATCTCCCTTCACACTCTGTATCCACCCAACACCAATGCCCACAGCTGTCTAGCGATTTATATCTAATGGTCCCCTGGTCATTTTTATGCTCCACAGCCTTCCCATGATGCCTGTCACAGCCCACAGGGGAAGGGCAATAATAAAACACACTTTTTCAGAGAATAAGGGCATCTCTAGAGAATACTTAGGCTTTTGGCTGTATCTGAGGGCTAATTTAGGACGGATACTAGTCTCCATTGCCCACAGAGCCCCAAAGTAATGATACATTTTCCTATTGCTATAAATTATCTGGAGTCATGAGCTGTTTCTGTGATTTTCAGTGAGTTCTCTGTTAGGGGAGGAACAAGCCAGAGCAAGGATGGCCCCTGTCACTAAAACTAAGGTGGTGTTACTGTCTACCTGCTGATGCTCCCTTTGTTTATGGAGTACATGCACAGATTTATCATGTGGGAATACTGCACAGTGGTGGAGTCTGGGCTTTTTGTGTAAGCCCTTGCCCTATTTGTGCACCAGGTGTCTGCTAGGTGATTTCTCATCCCACACCCCTCCCAACCTCCCACTCTCTGCCCTTCTGAGTCCACGGTGATAGTTGTCCACTTTCTGCATCCATGTGCCCTCAGTGTGCACCCCCTGCCTGTGAGAGCATGCAACATCAGCCTCTCTGTTTCCATGTGACTTACGATAATGGCTGCATATGAAATCAGTGTCCATAAGTCAATAGCCTTTGTGTACGCCAATAACAGTCAAGATGAGAGGCTAATTAAGGACACATCTCCCTTCACCATACCTTCAAAGAAAATGAAATACCTAACAAAAGAGGAGAAGGACCTCTATAAAGAAAATTATGAAGTCCTAAGAAAGGAAATAGCAGAGGGTATTAACAAATGGAAGAACATCATGCTCATGGCTGGGAAAAATCAACGTTGTTAAAATGTCTGTACTTCCCAAAGCAATCTACCTGTTCAATGCCATCCCTATTAAAATACCAATATAGTACCTTCAAGAATGGAAAAAATGATTTTGCATTTTGTATGGAACTAGAAAAAAAACCGTATAGCTAAGACAGTTCTTAGTAATAAAAACAAAGTTGGAGGCATCACCATACCAGATTTTAGGTTGTACTACAAAGTCATAGTGGTCAAGACAGCATGGTACTAGCACAAAAATAGAGGCATAGACATTTGGAATCAAATAGAAAACCAGAAAATGAGACTAACATCTTAACAACCACCTAATCTTCGATAAACCAAACAAGAACATACACTGGGGAAAGACTCCCTATGCAATAAATGGTGCTGTGAGAACTGGATATCCACATGTATAAAACTGTGGATATCCACTGAAAGGTGTGGATACCTTTCTCAACTCACAAAAATGGATTCAAGATGGATAAAGGACTTAAATTTAAGGCATGAAACAATAAAAATCCTCAAAGAAAGCATAGGAAAAACTCTGGAAGATATTGGCCTGGGGAAAGACTTTATGAAGAAGACTGCTGTAGCAATTGCAACAACAAAAATAAACAAATGGTACTTAATTAAACTTCTGTTAAAAAAAAAAAAAAAAACTTTTGTATAACTAAGGAGACAACCACCAAAGCAAGTAGACATCCTACACAATGGGAAAGGATATTTGCATATTTTGAATTAGACAAAAGTTTAATAACTAGAATCTATAGAGAACTCAAATTAATCCATATGGAAAAAGCCAACAATCTCATATATCAATGGGCAAGAGACATGAATAGAACCTTCTGTAAAGAAGACAGATGAAAGGCTAACAAACATATGAAAAAAATGCTCATCATCCCAAATTATTAGAGAAATGCAAATCAAAACCACCCAAAGACACCATCTGACCCCAGGGAGAATGACCCATATCACAAAATCTCAAAACTGCAGATGCTGAGGTAGATGTGGAAAGAAGGAAACACTTTGACACTGCTGGTGGGACTGCAAACTCATACAACCTTTTTGGAAGGAAGTATGGAGAACCCTCAAAGAACTCAAGCTAGACCTCCCATTTGATCCTGCAATCCTATTACTGGGCATCTACCCAGAAGGAAAAAAAAAATCCTTCTACCATAAGGACACTTGCACTAGACTGTTTATTGCAGCTCAATTTACAATCGCCAAAATGTGGAAATAGCCTAAATGCCCACCAACCCGGGAATGGATTAACAAGCTGTGGTATATGTATTCCGTGGAATACTATTCAACCATTAAAAAAGATGAAGACTTTACAGCCTTTGTATTAACATGGATGGAAGTGGAACACATTATTCTTAAAATAAAGCATTCTTAAAGTAAAGCATCATAAGAATGGAGAAGCATGAATCCCATGTACTCAGTTTTGATATGAGGACAATTAATGGCAATTAAGACACGATGGAGGTGGGGAGAGGGGAGAGCAGAGAGAGAAAGAATGGGGGGTGGGTTCTTGGTGTGAGCCACACCTTTTGGGGGCAAGACCTAAGAGGGTCTTTACCTAACAAATGCAATCATTGTAACCTGGTTTATTGTACCCTCAATGAATCCCCAACAATAAATTAAAAACAAAAAAAGATAATGGCTGCAAAAGACATGATTTTGTTCTTTTTATAGCTGAGTAGTATTTGGTGTGTGTGTGTGTATACCACATTTTCTTGTCATGGGTTGACAGGCACTCAGGTTGATTACATATCTTTGCTTTTGTGAATTGTGCTGCTGTAATCATAAAAGTACAACTATCTTCTTGATGTTATGATCAATTCCTTTGGGTAGATCTCCAGAAATGGAATTGCTAGATCAAATGGATGTATTTTTAGTTCTTTGAGAACCACCGATCTATTTGTAGTTCCTTGAGAAATCTCCATGCTGTTTTGCATAGAGGTTATGCTAATTTACGTCCCTGCCAACAGTGTACAAAGCACTCCCTTTTCACTAATTCTGCATCAGCATCTATTATTTTTCAACTTTTTAAGGATGGCCGTTCTGACTGGAGTAATGTGATATCTCATTGTAGTTTTAATTTGTATTTTCCTGATGATTGTCGATGTTGAGCATTTTTTTCATAGTTGTTTTTGGCCATTTGTGGGTCTCCTTTTGAAAAATGTCTGTTCATGTCCTTTGCCCACTTTTTAATGAGGTTGGTTTTTTTCTTCTTGAGTTGTTTGAGTTAGTTGTAGATTCTGAATATTAGTTTTGTGTTGGATGAATAGTTTGAGAATATTTTCTCTCATAAATAGTAGCGGTGTTAGAGTCAACAGAAACAGGTTCACTTAGCTTTTGTAAAGCCAATGTATCACCTTCAGGTATCTTATCCCAGCTGATTCATTCTATCAGACTAATCTTTCAGAATTGAAATTTCGGCAGAGATGGGCTATTTTCATGGTGTTTCAAGTGTACGTTTTATTACACTTAATACTTTGTGTTCAAAATGAAAGATGAAGTATCGCCTATTATTTTTGTTTTAGCTATAATAAACCATAATTTTTCTGGCATATGTCCCCATTTTACTTTACATTGCAAAGTCTTGAATCTAGTCCCAAGTACTCACCCTGACTACACCTCATAGAGGTGGCAAATGTGCCTCTTCTCAGCTGAACTGCAGCTTGAGACAGCTTCTGGCATCGGCTGGGATGGGCAAATGACCTCAAACTCCTGAGGGCCTCTATCAGCGGTGTTCCACATTATTGATAGTAGCAGAGATATTGACAGTCTGTGCTTGGAAGGAAAATAGGAGTTTGATATGACATATTGTGTGTCTCAGCAAGACTCATAAATAATTTTGACAAGTTTTTGTATGCATGGGAAAGTCCTTGATTCAGCCTCCCATAAAAATAAACTTCTATTATGGAATGTATTTGTCAAGTGGCTGCTTGATGGATGGAGCTGCGTTTACCCCTTGGCAGTTCGATGAGTTTTAGATGCACAGCTTACCAGAGAGGATTTACAGGCAGTACAGAAATAATTATTCAGTATGAAATGCATAATTCCTGTACCTGAATTTTCATTTTTTATTATATTTGTTTCTGCTGCATTTCTGGTCCCCAAAACAAAAGAACTTGCCATTTTCCCCCCTCGGGAGCTGTTGTTTGTATGAGGGTTTATGTTGAAGCCAGTGGACAATGTAATTCAACCCAGACCCCGTCCCCGCCTTGCGTAGCATATTTTGTTTTTCTTTTTGTTATTAAATCGTAGCTTTGTACATTAATGCAGTCATGGGGTACAATATACTGGTTTTATATACAATTTGAAATATTTTCATCATAGGCTTCACGGCATTTTCTTAGTTATTGTGTTAAGACATTTGTATTCTACATTTAGTAAATTTCACATGTACCCTTGTAAGATGTGTAGCATATTTTCATGGAATGCATAGTTTTAGTTTTTCTTAAGACATATTTACATATACACATATATGTACATATGTATATACAAATCAGCTCTTTATAAAATTTGTTTTCATTGAAATTGAAAGCCTTGGACATAAGTTTTTTTTCATGAGGTTATCATAACTGTTTATTATTGAATATAATTTCATACCTACATTTTTGCTACAGAAAACAGAATTCAAGCTTAAATTTTACCTCCTTAAATAAAAACCTTAAAACATGTCTTTTTTTGCCTAAGCTAGAATTGCTTTCTCATCAATCATGCACTCTCTGGCGGAGTTAGTATCCTTACATGAGTTGGAAACTTTAGAAAATACTAAATTTCCATTCTGTGACATAGTCCAGCATACTGCACAAAGTGGCTGGTGTGCGATGTCTGGTTAGCCTGCAGCAAACCTCAGAACATCCTTGAGAACGTGTGTTGGGGAGGACTAAAGGCAACTGGTTCTAGGATTTTGACTCTTCTTAGCATATAACACTGCCTTTCTACAAGGATTTCCTTTTGTTGACTCTCTGCTAAAATAATGTCTGGGATACCAGTGGGAGCTGTGGTGAAGTCATTAAAGGGAACCTAGGATGATCTGTAGAAAGTCTGGCAGTGGGGGCCTCAGAGCCAGTTATTTCTTGTGTCCCTTTTGCTTCCCTAATGTTGCTCTTGTGTTTTCTGGTCAACTTCGCTGATCCTTTCTACTGTATCTTTGTTTTATGTTTAATAATAACTGCTTATATGTTTTATTTTCTTCCTTCATTTTTTTCACTTGCCTTTATTCTTTTTATTAAGTGGAATGTTAGTCATTTCTCCAGTTTCATTTCTTAGATAGCCACTAACACCAAAGATCCTAAATTTACCTCTAAGTAATGCCATAGCTACATCCTACAAGTTTTAATATTCTAAACTTTTTAAAATCCTTCATCTCTACATATGTTCTGATTTCCATTTTTATTTATTCTTTACTCTCCTGAGTTATTTTAAGTTGTTCTTATACTTCTTAATGTTTGTGGACTTTTTATATTCTTTTTGCTTGTCCAAACTTATAATTTAATTGCACTGTGGTCAGAGAAGGTGATCTCTGTAAACCAATTTGAAATTTGTTAAAGCTTCCCTTTTAGTATAATGGGTGAGCATGTTTATAAATGTCCCATGTGACTTTGTATAAATTAAGATTATTAATTGGATAGTTCAAATCATTTGTTCCTCACTAATTGTTGACATTTACCAAAGACTGTTGAAGTTTTACATAACAGTTATAAATTTGTTGATTTTCCTTTTATTCTTTGTCTCTCTAATAATATAGTCTAAAGCCTCTAATAATATAGTCTAAAGCTATATTATTAGATATATTTAGAATTCTTATATATTCCTGGTAAATTGAACTTTTTATCAATACACTGTGAACTTTAGTTTGTTAATTGCCTAAAACTCTATTATTACTCTATTATTTCTCACTCTATTATTACTCTATTATTTCTCACTAATACTATCATAGGTTGTTTAGTGGTCACAGGTGCATCTTTCCCTTTTCAGCTCTTCCTTAAGGTTTAATGGATCTCTTAAAAATGCATGGAGCTGGACTTGTTCCATATGCCATCTGGAAAACTAGTGTTTCAGCTGGAGCATTTGAACCAACACATTACTGTTAGTATTTATTCCTTTCTACCATCTTATTTGTATTTCTATTTCTCTTATCTTTTGTATGTTTCTTTTTTGTTTTGTTTTTACTGTCCTTTGAGGTGTATGGTTTTTTTCCTCCTCCATTGTTTTCTTCTTTACATCTGTCTCTGCTTTTAGTGGTTGCCTCAGGCATTTTAACATACACTGACAAGGATGGAGAAAATGGAGGTCCCGTTCCATTGTTGTTGCTCACTCAGCAGAAGACCCTGCAGTACTTACCCAGTCCAGAGGTGTGTGTGGAGTGACTGAGATGAGGTGATCAGTGTGTGCCGTGCTCAGTGCAGGCTTGGCACTGGTCAGTGGTGGGTCACGGGGTCCTGTGGAGATGTCCTTGACTCCCTCTTTACAAGTCACCAGAGGATGAAGCAGGTATCACTGCAGACCTGCACTGTGCTGCAGACGCGGTAGAGAGAAAAGACAGAAGCAGCCATAGACCTTTACAGGCTGGGGGCAGAGACAGGTTCCTAACAGCCGTCATAGGGACAGCTGCAGATCGCACATGTGAAATGTTAGGAAGGAAGGATAGCAGGGACCCTGGAGGGCTGGAAGAGGGACACAGCCACGTCAGTGGTCAGGAGCAGCTCTCCGGAGGGAATGACCTTGCCACTGCTCTGTGAGGCCAGACTGCAAGGTTCTCTCCTGGATGGTGGTGATTTTTCATTTCAACAATATTACTAATATGTTCAGCACAAAAACCTTTTATGATTACTAATGACATTGAACATTCTTTCATATATTTATTAGTCGTTTGTATGTTTTACTTTACGAGTTCCTTGTTCATCTTTTTACTTAATGATTTATTTTGTTTTCAATGTAAGTATATGTGTGTGATTGCTGGTTTTGGTATCACATCTTTCTGTTGCAGGCTTGTAGGTTACATTCTGATATTTTTGTGGTTTTACTTTTTATAAATCTAAACCTTTAATCCATTTGGAAATAGTTTGGTGTAAGGTTTGACACAAGGATATAGCTTCATTTTTTCCCAAATGGTTATTTTCGCCAATATATTTATTGAATAATCTATACTTTCCCTCTTCAATTTGATATGTCACCTTTATCTCATGTTCAGTTCCCACATATATTTTATTTTCTCTACAGATTCTTTATTGTGTTTCATAAACTTATCTCTCTTCTTCTATCTCAGGGACCCATTACTCTTCTTACTGCATTTCTACTCTGCTTGAATATTGAGTAGGAGGGGTTTCCTTTCTCTTCCCTTTCTTCTCTTAGAGTACACCTTAAGGAAACTGACATCTTCATCACATTAAAACTTTATTTATGGAAACACTGTTTCTCACTAGTTACTGAAGTTTCATTTAAAATCTTTTAGATATTTGTTTTTCATATATAGTTAATATTTTGTAGCAATTGTGAGTAGAATTTTTAATGATATTTTGTTTGTATTTCATTCGGATTGGTATATAGGAAAGCTATTGAGATATATATATATATATATATATATTTGGGGGGGGCTGTTTTTATTATATTGAGCCACTGTACTCTGTCCTATTAATTCAGAGCTGATTATTTTACATTTTATAAAAGGTAGTCCCACAGTGCCTAATCCATAGGCACTAAGTGATAGGGAAGTAACAAAACTATAAAGTCTTTAAGTATAAATGTCTCAAGGAAAATTAAACCTAACTAAGTATTGATAACATAGTAAAAGTAACTGTCTTTAGGAAAATGGATTTGGGAGTGAGAAAAGGAATTTTGAGAACAATGGCAAACAAGAATAACAGCACTTATAAACACATACAATGCTGGGTAGGGCTGTAAGCTTTTCACAAATATAAAATCATTTAATCTTCGTAATGACTCTTTTAAAAGTGTTATTAGCCTCTTTTGTAGTAAAGCAAACCCAGATAACTTCTTGAGGGCACAAGCAGCAGAGCCTGGATTTGAACCTGTTCAGTTTGACTTTAGAACTCGGCTCTTAACTACTACACTTCCAAGAATGCAGACTTGTGCATTTCAGCAGTTGTAAGAGGATGTTTGTTTTATGTTTTATTGTTTTTGAAATCAGACATCCTAATAATTTGTTCTAAGTCAGAAATGCTTTTTTTTGAGACAGAGCCTCAAGCTGTCCCCCTGGATAGAGTGCTGTGGCATCACAGCTCACAGCAACCTCCAATTCCTGGGCTCTGCAAGTCTCTTGCCTCCACCTCCCAAGTAGCTGGGACCACAGGCGCCCGCCACAACGCCCGGCCATTTTTTGGTTGCAGCCGTCATTGTTGTTTGGTGGGCCCGGGCTGGATTTGAACCCGCCAGCTCAGGTGTGCATGGCTGGCGCCTTAGCCCATTGAGCTACAGGTGCCAAGCCAGAAATGCCTTTTATAGCCAGCACTGTCTTAGACTTAAGGAAATAGAGTAATGTGCGTTTTGCAAGGGTACATGTCTAATCTATTAAGTAGAGTATAAATGTCTGTTTGTTTTTTTTTTAAACAAGAACTTTAATTTTATTTTGTCTGTGCATTTGCAAAACACTTAGGACCAACATAAAAAAGGGAATACCTCCAGTGGGAAAAAATTACTTTAAATGGGGGCAGGGTTCAAAGGGATTAGTGCTTTAGCCCCAAGAAGCTACAGCAACTTTGACTGGTCCAAGGACTTGAAAAGATATTGGGAGTGTATGACAAGAGGAAGGAGAATGGTTACTGAGGGAGAGGGCCCCGGAGCGGGCCACGAGGGGGAACTGGAGGCCAAGGAGTTGGTGTGGGTGGAGGGAGAGGTCCCCTCTGGTAGCCATAGGGTGGGGAGCGTGGAGGGCCAGTGTATCCATGAGGGGGCATCAGTGGAGGAAGTCCACACATACCATGTGGGGGCATAGGACCTGGGTGACTCATGGGAGACCCAAATGGAGGCCCTCGGGGGGGGGCATGCCCATTGGAGGAGGTCCAGGATGAGGCATTCCAGGTGGTGATCGAGGTGGTGGCTGTCACCCAGAGCCTGGGGGCCCCACATGGGGGTGTCCTAAGCCATGAGGGCCATGGTGTGCCCGCTGCATCTGAGACATCCCTGGATGGGGCATCCCACCTGGAGGAAATGAGTGAGGATGTGAGTGTCCATGACCAGGATGTCCTGCTCCTGGGGTTCCTGCTGATGGGGGGCCATGTCCTCCAGCCCCAGGAGGCATAGGTGGTAGAGTCATGGCTGGGGGTATCCCAGGTGGGAGGGCTCCAGGAGGTAGCACTGGGGTGGGAAAGAGCCAGGAGGAGGCATGCCTAGAGGTGGAAGCCCAGATCCCAATGATGATACAACAGAATTGGAGGCAGAAGGTGGAGGAGGTGCATCTGCAAACAGCTGCTGGGGGCAGTCAGCCTGGGAGAGTGGGTTCTGAGCTGCCAGAAGTCGTTCTGCTGCTGAGCCATGGCGCTCCCCCTTAGAGTCCTTCTTGAAGGCCTAAGACACAGTGATAGGGCGGTTACAAAGATACTGCCCATTCATAGCCTCAATTGCTGCATCCAAAGCATCAAATGAAGCAAAATTAATAAAAGCATAACCTTTGGAGTTGCCTGTGTCAGGGTCCCGCATAATCTTGGGGGTTTGTAAGATGACTCCAAAGGCGCTGAAAGTGTCATAAAGCAGCTTCTCATCAATCTCCAGGTCCAGGTTCCCAATGAAAATGTTGGCCCCTACATCCAGGTTTTTGTTGTGAGCTGATGCCTTGTTCACACGTATTGGTTTCCCATAGAGTTTGATCATGTTCATGATCTTAATGGCTTAGTCAGCATCCTCCTCACTCAAGAATTCCACAAAACCATATCCTTGGCTGACCTGTGACTCTATCCTTCGTCATGTGGGTGTTGACTACCAGTCCTACCTGGAGAAACAGTTCCCACAGCAGGGGTTCACTAACCTCATCCAGACCCCCCATGTGTATGGTGGCACCCTGGTTCCGCTCAGAGATCAGTCTGGCAGCCATGGCAAAAGAGCTCCCGCTGTCCGAGTGTAAATGTCTTAACACAATAATTAAGTAAATGAGGTGTAGGATAGATTAACTAGTTTGATATAAGCATTCCAAATTGTATATAAAATCAGCACATTATACCTCATAAATGCATTAATGTATACATGATCTATGTGTTTATGACTTAATAAAAAAAAAAGAGGAAGAAGGGTGTGTGAGTGTCACAAAACTGAAAGGCATGAAGCGTAGAAGCTTCAAAAGAGAACCCTACTCACACTTGGCTGTCTTGCTTTGGGCTTTGAGCCAGCCATCCCCTGAAAACCCGTGCGGGAGTCCAGGCACTTTCCTTTCCGAACGTGTGTTGCTGAATGGGGAGAACCGTAGTCTGACTCCAGGGCCCTCGCTCTGACTTGCTTCCTGCCCCTAAGAGTAAGGCCTGGACTGGCCAGGTACAGGGTGTAAGCTCCGGATGTCTGGGCAAGTGATACAGGACAAGCAGAGATGTAGGAGCTCTTCATAGAACAGATGAGACTGAGAACTCACTCCAGAGCCACATGTACAACTGAATTCACAAAAACTACCACAGGGTCGTGTGTCACCAGCCTGATAAGTGGATCACTGCGGCTGGTTCTGTACCTCTTCCTGTGACTGCTAAGCATACGGCAGACACATTTACTTTGTGTATCCCAGCTGCTTACACAATCAGATGTGGTGAATCAGGCATGTTGGAGATTTCAGGCCCTGGAGTCAGCACAGCTGTATAACCTAGCTGTATAACATAGCTCTAAAAGCATTGCGAATTCCCCACACACTTATAATATATGCCTGTGGTGGAACCAGGGGTATATAACAGCTCCTGCCATTCTCTTGTCTTACTGGAGACTCTGGAAGTATTTTAGGTACATAAATTTTCCCCTGTGTGTTGGACTAATCCAGGTTTCACTTTCTATTTATGGGGTCTATCTCACTGGGCATATCTCTTAAGGAAAAAGCACACATTTGGATAACCAACAAGTCTTAGGTCTGTGAAACACTACACTTTGATACTAATAGAAAATGCTCCCAGGCCAGCATGCAGTCAAATCTCCACAAGGATAGCAGAGGAGGTAAAATCTCTGGCCGGCCCCAAAGTAAATCCTACTTTCTCCGGCCCCAGCTAGGAAGCATCGTAGGATTGAAGGACTTAGAAAACCCATGTGGAATTCATGGGTTGGAAATTACTAAACCTTTTTGTTACTCTTGGTTTATGTTTAGCTTTGCTTTCTTTATTTGATATTTAAAATTTTCCCAAGTGATAATGGATTTGTAACAAGTACAACAACACAAGCACGAATAAAGAATAAGCAGATAACTTCCTCAGATACTCACAGATCCCTGCTCACAGCTGGGTGAGCCGCCTTCCAGTCTCCTTGAATAAAAAGTATATATCCCTTGTCAATTTTTAGACAGAGATAGGAATAATACTATATACTTAATTATGTATTTGCTTTTTTCTTGCAGATCAGTAGATACAGATCTAATTATCTAAATAAGTACATAACATAAAATAGACTGGACATACCAAAGTTTATTCAAACATCCCCTTGTATGTGAGTATTGGATTGTTTTTATTCATTCCCACTATAAAGCTGGCACTTGGGCTCTCGCATTGTAGAGCGTATGGTCAAGACTTTGTATTTATACAGGCTTTATTCACCTGTACTGAAACCCATCTGTGAGCACTTTGACAACTGGCTGGGATGAACGTCGTGGGGCTTAAAAGCACCTTCCAAACACACGGGGTGAGGAGCAGTCTCTGGGGGTTTAGAGTGTGCAGTGTTTAATGAGTTACTATCTTTTAACCCCCATTCTGTGTTCAGCTTTACTAAAACACATTGCAGAGGGCTCATAGCCATGGCTTCAAATAAAAGCATTTCTTCCAAATTATTCAAAATCTGAATTAGATGAGTCATAATAGAAAAGTTCAGAGCCTTTCTTCCCCCATGATCTCAACTGATAATGCATCTTGGTAGAATCTAACTATTCCAAAATCCTTTGCAGCAGAACAAGGAAGAAGGAGAAAATGTCCCGACTTTGTTTTGATCTTGCTGTTCTGCAACTCAGTTTGTTTTAGAAATATGAACCTAATTGAATAATAGGAAAAAAAACATATACATACTTTATTTTGTGAGTGGGTTCTTCTATTTCATTTTTATTCACTAAAATAAACCTTATAATCACTTTAAATACATGCATTTTCTAAGTTCAGCTACAAGGCTTTTTAGAGAAGTGTTTTTGTTTGGTTGGTTGTTTGTTTCTTCGGATTAGCTCAGGATCAGTATGACAGAAAGGCCGCTTCTTTGTGTTAATGGCTCTTAGGAGGCACAGCCTGTGTCACTGTGATGGCAGATGGAGAGCACCTAGCTGGTAATGGGAGGAGGGGACAGTGTCTGCTGCCCACAGACTTTGAAACTTTTTCTCCTTAATGTTTGTAATATTTATTTGGCCTGTAATTGAATACACAGTCATTCAGATGTACTGCAGATCGCCTGCGTGGGAGTCTGGGTGCATATTTAATGACTGATTTAAAAAGAAAAATAAGTGGGGTGACATGTAGGCAATTTTAAGGAAGTGTGTTCTGTGCAAATTCAAATAAAGGTTTGGAGAAACTCGTTTTTCTCTTTCTTAGAGAAGATGTGATGTTTCACAGCAGGAATTGTTGTAGATCTGTATTTATTAAGTGGTACATAGTTGTTCTTTCCCTTTGCACTGTTAATGACAAATTCAAATGGCAGCCGAGAAGAACCTCTGGCTTACTTGGAGCACACCTCGTTCTTACTTCCTTTATCCCCTTCTAATAAAAGTCCCAAAAAGGTTTTGTCTGAAAGAGAAAAACAAGAGGCTTAGCTAGTTTAAAAAGGAAATCCAGCAGAAATGTTCTCTGGATTTTTGCCTATGAAGCAAGATAAAAACAGAAGCATTCACATGTAGTGAAATATGTGAATTGGAGAGAATCGGCATCATGGTTAAAGGGAGCATAATTTGTTCCGTTGAAGTACAAAGGCGGGAGATTACCTGGGTCCCCAACCTGCGTGTGCCCAAGTTCATTGCAGGGCCACCATGGCACTCCTAAAAGCTCTAAAACTGAACATAATTTTTAAAAATAAACAATTGTACTATTTGCCTTATGTTTTCATCAACTGTGTTCTTAACTTTTGCCTTGTGTAATTCCAGATGAATGACAGCCAGAACATTCAGTCAGCCTGCTCAGGCTCAGAGCCTCAGTGTAGAGAGTGCTGTTTCTATGCAGCTGAGTTCCGAGAAATTCACTCAGAGCCTCAGTGTAGAGAGTGCTGTTTCTATGCAGCTAAGTTCTGAGGAAATCCACTCAGTACTCTATGGTGCTATTGCCTAAAGACATGAGTTTTCAGGTACAATCCCAAAGAAGCTTCATATGGGGAAAAACCCTTGAATTTGTTGTAACTGCTCCCAGATGAAGAGTTTGTTAATGAGGGATAAAAACAAAATTTTACAAATTTAATTTTTTAAAGCTTTATTTCTAAAGAAAATGGGCAAAGTTTTTACTTTGAGATTCAGAGGTCTCTCTCTCTCTCTCTTTTTAAATACAATCTGACATGGTTAGATCAAACCAATCAACATAGCTTGCACCTCATTTACTTGATTATTGTTCCAAAACATCTGTGTTCTACAATCGACAGATTTGACTTGTAGCCTTGTCATACGCTCCATAGCGCAAATGATAAGGTCCTGCCTTTTACCCTCCCTCTGTCAAACCTCCGCCTCCCCTCCCTTCCCACTCCATTTCTCTCCTTCATCCTGGGCTATAGTTGTGTTCTATCTTTCCTAAGAAAGTCTGAGTAAATAGAAGTTGGTTTCATAGAAGTACTGAGTACATTGGATACTTTTCCCTCCATTCTTGAAACATTTTACTCAGGAGAATATGTTCCCTCCATGTAAACATAAAAGAGGTAAAGGCTTCATCTTTTTTAAGGCTGCATAGTATTCCATGGGTCTAAAAAAACTTCCATGTATCAGTTGAGTCCCTGGTCACCAATTTAACTTTTGGGGCTTGGTGTTCCGAATATGGAATCTCGTATTGTTCCTTCCCTTCAAAGATAATCCTTTGTCTTTTTCTCAACTTCTGGCTGACAGTATGTGTCCCATTTTAATCTCTTCCAATCTAAGTCATCTGCTCTACCTTCTTGAAGGTCAAGCCATTTTCTTCTTCTTTCTTTTTTGTTCTTTTATCTTCTTAGAAGTGACTCTGAATTCACCTTTAATAAAGATGTACACAACTGCACATTCTAAACCGAATTAGGGCTTTTCATTCCAGATGAATGATTCCACTAATCTTGTCACTTGTCTTCTTAAGTGGTCAGAGTCTTATTTCTTTTGACTATTTTTAAACCATCAACCCAAATAAAATATAAGATAAATGAAGTTAATGTCTTGAGGGTGAGTGACATGTGTTACTTGAACTCCATTAATCTTTTTCATTGGTATTTCAAGTCCTTTCACTTATTTATTTTTTATACAAGGAAGATGAAAGTAAAACTTGGAAATTATTTATATGCTCTTTTTTTCTTTCTGTAAAACATCTAAGAATTAAATCAGACTGTTCAAATACAAAGTTAGTTATGGATGCCAGGCTCTAATGGTAGCAGTTCTTACACACCAGTGAGTTGGAAATGTCACAGGAATTCAAGAAACAGACATCTTCTCACCTACTTTCAGGGACCGAGACGTGGCTGGGCCAGTGGCTCATGCCTGTGATCCCAGCCCATTGAGATCTCTGGAGGTCAGCCTGGACAATATAGTGAGATCCTGCCTCTAAAAAAAAAAAGCCAAAGAAGAACTAAGATGAACATTCTACAATGAAAATTGATGGCACCTGAATGGATTAATTTTTTTAATTTAAAAAGTAGATCATACACTTCTTCTACATCTGTATCTTCATATTAGCAAGGTGCTTTGGGAGAGAATGCCAAAGTTCACTTTTTGCCTCTGTTGTTATTCAGAATAATGTGAAAGGGATATAACTTTGAGAATATATTTTGTGTGATCTGGAGAAATGCTAAAGAATAGACTTAAAGGTGAAATATAAGACAATAAATATTTTAGCTGAAAAATCAGTAACAAAATGGACATAACAGTTATTAGTAATTTGATTAAGTCTGTATCATGTGTAAAATTACCGTTGGTAGCCAGGGTATAGATGCTTATATTTACTCAAATGTAACACTCATATACCATTTGAAAACAAGAAGACACATAAAGAGCTATAAAAAAATGAAATATTGTATGATCTCCTCTCTATTTTTAAATAAATGAGATGTGCTTCAGTACAGAGAAAGAAAATAGCTCACAGTTGTCTAAAACATTATATGAAAATAATGGAGAGATTATATATGTGTGGTGTGTGGGTGTCTATATATGTTTATTAATCATTCCCAGAACTTCAGGCTTCCTAGCTAGATTGACAGCTGAGTTATTTGCCAGTCCCTAGTGACTGACAACAGGTAATGGAAGGGCTTTTGCCATGATGTAACAGCGTGGAATATTTCCTAATTTACTACTGCAGTTCTCATCAAAAGTACCCTAGTAAAAAAACACTAGATTTATCACTTCAATTACTGGAATTTCACATTTAGTTTAAGGAGACATGTTTCTATAATTTGACAGGCTTTACAGATTTTTGAACTTCTTCAGACATTCAGCTATCAGGATAATCGGAGAGAGATATAAATGAAAGCAATTATTATAGTTTTATAACTTTTAATGCTGTCTACTGGCAAGAAATAAAATAGACCATAAACTGATGGTCTTGGGTAGGTATATTTTAAAAATCCTTTTTTATCAACTTAAAAAAATACTCAACAATCTGAAAATGGACAGGAAGTACACTTAAACGATCGTATTATTGTAATTATAAATGGGATTTTTGGTATTATCATTATTATTATTATTTGTAGAGACAGAGTCTCACTTTATCACCCTCAGTAGAGTGCTGTGGAGTCACAGCTCACAGCAACCTCCAGTTCTTGAGTTTAGGCGATTTTCTTGCCTCAGCCTCCCGAGTAGCTGGGACTACAGGCGCCTGCCACAATGCCTGGCTATTTTTTGATGCAGTTTGGCTGGGGCCGGGTTTGAACCCGCCACCCTCGGTATATGGGGCCAGCGCCCCACTCACTGAGCCACAGGCACCGCCCTATTATTATTATTTTTTATTTTTATTTTTGCTGTTTTGGGCCGGGGCTAGGTTTGAACCCACCACCTCCAGTATATGGGGCCAGCGCCCTACTCCTTTGAGCCACAGGCGCCACCCTATTATGATTTTTTAGTAGTGCCAGAAATCCTGCCCATGTATAAGGACAAATATTAGAGGCCACGTTCTCATGCGTGTAAAGTGGTGAGTGGGTATTTGTTTCAATGCACAGACCTGGGGTTCTGCTCCATGAGTCAAAAACTGATCTTTTCCTGGTTCATCTACTTAATGCCTGAAATCTTGTTTTTTCTTTTCCTTATTTAGGGCTAATTTCTAACATCATGAAATTAGTTGAATATATGGTAACAACTGCGTGTTATTTTGTACTCATTTAAAACACTTGCAATTTCAAATTATTTCATCGCTAGAATCATCACAATTTTTGCAACTTTGTATTCCTCCTCCTGCTGTCCATTGAGCTCCCTGCAGGGTGCATCTCAGATGTGAGGGATGCCTGCCTTGGTGCTGTCTGTGTTGGACTCAACTACCCCGGGTCTGACTCATATTCACAAGTACTTTGCTTACATGGCGGGTGAAGTTACTGACATGAGAAAATTAGTTTGGGTGTACCCTATTAATTTCCAACCTGCCTACCTACCCTTACACAAAATTTAAGACAAGGGTGTTTGTAAGACTAAGGGCTAACATGAATTTGTTATCCTTGTGAGTAATTTTAATTCTGTGAGTTTTCTCTTGGTTCAGTTATAATAAAATTACACATTTATCATCGATTTCTTATTTTCCTCCCCAAAATGACATTGGCTTTATTTCATCCCAGCATCTTTTCCCTAGTGCCACACTGTTAACATTGCTGTATTTTATCAGAGTGTGTCAGAAAAGTTGAAGACAGAGAAGGAGTGGGAGCATTTGTAGCCACTGTTGTCACAATTGCCCTGAAGGCCGAGTCGTAGAATTTTATTTAACTTACCCATTAGTTGAGCAGGTCCCAGGGAAGGCAGCTTTCTAACGCTTTCTCCATCTGGAGACTTAAGGGACTCAAGAGTGAACCAAAATACGAAACTGAGTGTTAGTAGGAATCACTTCAGTCATTTTTTTCCCTCTCCACAGTATTTATTGAGCGTGTATTATATGTCAGGTGCAGAAAAGAAAATGTGTAGTTTTGTCTGATATCTCAGTAAAATCGTACACGAGTAACTTACCATTACTATTGCTAATTAAGACAAATAATAATGAGCATTGGTAAAGGACTTTGCAGTTTACCAGTACTTTCAGACGCAACGCTGGCATGGTTGAGAGAACACACCAGTCACCAGCACACTTTCTGTCCACACCAGGATGCCTAGCAGCCTCACAAAGCGTTAATTGCTCAGTGTTTAAGGTTAATAATTTATGTGCTATATGTCAACTTAAGTAGAGTTTCAAATTTTTTCTACTTCCCACATGACCTTCCCACCAGTTTGGAGGATTAGGGATCCATCGATTGGAGACTGGGAATCAATAGGGGTACGATTTTCTCTGTTCCTAATGAAGCAGCCAGGATGCCAATATCACCCAGCAAGGCCTAACGCCTGCCATTCCTGAAGACGAGTAAGTGGTGGCTGAAGTCAGGGTGGTGCATAATCTTTCATTTTCGAAGAACTGATAAGCTCCATATCCAGGCTGTCAGCAAATGTTCCTGGCCAGTGTTCAAAGTGTATTAAACATCTGGAATCAGATGACTTTCACTGTCCCCTCTGGGCCGGGCAGCCGTCATCCGTCATCTCTCATGGGCTCTCCACCTTCGCCCTTGCTGTGTTGCAGCCATTTTCAGTACAGCCAGAGGAACCCTCTGCAACTGCCCTGCAATGCCCATGGGACCTTCTGTTCTCTGTCTGCACTGTCCATGTGTGGCCACTGAGCACACGAAATGTGGCCAGTGTGACGCAGGACCTATTTACGTGATAAATAACCACATCGGTTAGTGGCTGTTGTATTGGACAGCACAGGTCTACAGCATGGCAATTCCTTTTCTGCTCAGAACCCTCTCACGGCTTACCTTTTTGCTCACAGGAAAGGCCACATCTGTCACAGTGTGTAATGTGGCTCCCAGGTGTCATGTCCTACTGTTTGTCTCTAGATCACTCTGCTGCCTGTTGCTGGTCCCAGACATGCAGGCTGCTCCCTCCTCAGGGCCTTTGCACTTACAGGCAGTCCCCAGGTTATGAATGAGTTAGGTTCTGTAGGTTTGTTCTTAACCTGAATCTGTATGTAAGTTGGAACAGGCACATTTACCTATTACCGGGAGGTAATAGCCTCTGTTGTAAGTGTGAGTTGAACGTCAGTCAGATGTTTGTAACTCAGGGATGTCTGCCTCCTCCTCTCGCAGCTGGCCACACAGCCTGCTCCCTTGCCAGTTTCCAGTCTTTGCTAAATGTCAGCTTGTCATCAAGGCCTTTTTTGATTGCCCTGTTGAAAACGGCAGCATCCCCCACCCCTGCCTTCTCTCTGAGTTCCAGATGACATAACTCCTCAAGGTAATTAAGTAGGACTGATGAAATCTAACTGGTGAATAATACTTCACCGGATTCATGGCCAGGCTGCCAGCAAATGCTCTTGGCTAGTCTTCAAAATAGATCTGAAATCATCTGAAACACTTTTTATTTTACTTATTCAATTTGTATTATTTCCTCTTCTCCTAGAAGAGAAGCTCTGTTGGGACAGAGGTTGTTCACTGGTCTGTCTCCAGATTCCTGAAGAGTGTCTGTACACTGTAGTGGAGAAACAAAGCTTTGATGATTAAAAGAGTGTATGACCATGCAACGTAACTAATTATCTAGCAAAAGGGACACTAAGCAAACTGTGATTGTATTCAAATAAGCTCCAAACACGGTAAAGGTGGGCAAGTGTAATACATAGTCAAGGTAGGCCAGTTCAATGCACAGTCAAGGTGGGCCAGTTCAATGCACAGTAATTTGTGATAAACTGAAAGAACAAAAATGATTTTCTCTGAACAACATAACTGATATTTGAACAATATAATTGTTTGAACAGTGTTAATCAGTAAGATGGGATTAATAGATATATGGTTAAATTGAAATTCTTGAAACCGTGTTAACTTTTTATGATCAAGTGTCTATAGAAGATGTATGGCTTTAAAGGAAAATTCAATAAATTTAGGAAACCAGCAATTACCAAGGCATAGTCTCTGATTGCAATTTGATAGAAAATAGAACATTAAACAGGAAAAAACCCCAACTACTAGTAAATATTAAAGTATATTCTTATATAATAGGAATAAAAACAAGTAAATGAAAAATACAGTTGCAGACTTACTACAATGAAAATTAAAAGACAAAAATGTATGAAAAACAAAGTATACCATTAGAACCTACAGACTTTATCTGAAGTTAAAGTCAAATAAATTTATAATCTTAGATACTTTTGTAAATGGAAAAGAAGGAGATAAAAGTGAATTGGATCACTTAGAATCGTAATCCACAAATGCCGTGCAAAAAGGAAGTCATAAAATAGTAAGGTAAAGTCTAGAATAAATGACCTAAAAGACAGGAAAACAAAAATTTATAAACTCAAGATAATTTGGGGAGATATTTGGCAAACTTAACAAATTAGGAAAAAATGTGAAATAAAAATTTTATTACAACAGTTGATGAGATAGTGCTTTTAAGAAACTAAGCTATTTAAAGTTGGCACATTTTGAAAATGTCAATGAAATTTTGCGGGAATAAATTGAGACCCTTTTCTTTTTTACTTTTTAATGTTCTGAAAAGTTTTTTTTTTTTTTTTTTTTTTTAAGAGACAGAGTCTCACTTTGTTGCCCTTGGTAAAGTGCCATGGCCTCACAACTCACAGCAACCTCTGACTCCTGAGCTTAGGCAATTCTCTTGCCTCAGCCTCCCGAGTAGCTGGGACCACAACGCCCAGGTATTTTTTTGTTGCAGTTCAGCCGGGGCTGGGTTTGAACCTGCCATCCTTGGTATATGGGTCCGGCGCCCTGCTCACTGAGCCACAGGTGCCGCCTCTGAAAAGTTTTATATGGCAAAGGAATTGATGTTTTTGCAAGTTCAAGAAACTTCAGGAGTAAACTTTTCGAGTGTGCAGTCTGTGTGTGCATTCTTGTGCATTAGTTCTTTAAACGCCCTCCGTTCCTTCCCCAGCTACCAGTTCCATAAACCTCACTCAGAATACAGACCTGAATGGCCTCAATGAAACATAGGAAATAGAATAATCTAGTCAAGCTTATTTAAAACTATAGAAAATCCCTCAATTACGTCAACAGATTAAATTAGAAGATCAAATAATTATCTCAAAGAATGCCAAAAAGTGCCATTTTCTAATGACCCTAAAAGTTAAACAAAATGAATATATTATGTTTGTGTATTTTCCTTATTTTACAAAAATTAAGGTGACTTATATAAAATACACAAATATACATAATACATAAAGTAAAACCCAAATAATGTAAAATAAAGGTAAAATTTTTGTAATGATAAGGAACTCAGCCAGAGACAAGAAAATGCCTTCCTTTACTCGGTATAAAGAACTGTCAGCCTAACTCGAGACGTGCACAGTCGACCTCCACATCCAAGGTCTCAATTACTCGTGGAGTCTGAAAATATTGCATGGAAAATACCAGAAATAATTTTTTAGATCATTTTTTAAATTGTTTTAAATTACACCCCATTCTGAGTATTTGATAAAATCTTGCTCTGTTACTCTTTCTGGACTAGACATGAAGCAACCTTCTGTCCAGCGTCCTGTCCTTGGGTGTGGGCTCCCTGCCTGCAAGTCCCTCGGCAGCCATCTTATTATCAGATTGGCAGCAGTGGCTTCACAGAGCTTGTGTCCAAGGCACCTGTACCTTTTACTTCATGGTGGCTCCATAGCACAAGGGTAGTGTTGCTGGCATATTGTTATAATTGTTGTATTTTATCTCCATTTGTTGTTGTTGATCTCTTACTGCGCCTGATTTTTAAAATAAACTTTATCATAGGTCTGTGTATGTACAGGCAAAAAAACCACAGTATGTGCAGGGCTCAGTGCCACACAGTGACCTAGGCATCCTCTGAGAGTTATAGCACATAACCCCAGGAATAAGCAGACAATGTGATGTGAAACGTTCCCTTTGGAAGCAAAAATAAGCCTGTGTGCAGCCACCGTTGTTATTTTAACGACTTCTAAAAGTTCTGATCAATAAAAAGTAATATCAAAACCAAAGTGTATAGGTATTAGAAGGAAGAAAGTTATTATTTGCTTGTAATTTCTTCTATACCTAGAAAATTCTGTGAGAATTTTAAAAGTGTGAAATTAATAGCTTAGTAAAATGGCTGAATACAAGATTAATATACAAACATGAAGAGCCTTCCTGAATTGTAGCTATAACCAAGGAGAAGAATGGGTAGTATACTAAAGGGAAAATCCCATTCATAATTCTAACCAAAATAAATAATAGATAACCTTGCCCATATCCCTTTTAAAAATTATTTGAAAAACCACATTTGGGGAATTGGATAATGAATTGAAATGTTCAGTGTCTCAGAATGGAAAGATAGTCAGTCTTCCTAATTTGATTTATGGATGTGATCCTATAATAAAAACCTGAACTGAGGAACTTCAGTTAGAAGATGCAGAAACACATTTCCAATAATGACACAGTGAGGGTGGCTGGAGGATACAATCCAAGTCACTGTTATCCCTGAGTGCTCTCTGCAAACCAGACTTGGAGCCCAGCAGCTGCCTGGATCCATCTCATTTAATTCTCAGACCAGCCACAGGAGGTAGAAACCATCCTCCCCTTTGAAGGTAAGAAAACTGAGCCCTTTGTGAGTGCTAGTAAAATGAAAGAACCAAGATTTGAAGCTAAGTACGTATGATTTTAAAGCTCTGAGGAAGGGTAAAACAGCAACAGATCGAGTAGATTAATCAAAGGCAAAGTACAGTATATGAAGTCAGTTAACATACATGCCCTTCTGTTTGTATAGACATGTATATATACACGTGCACACACACCAGTTCTTAAAGATGATGTTCAAGTCAGTGTAGAAGGGAAAATACTGGTTAAGATTTAATAAATTGTGTGAGACTTACTAGGATAGCAATTTGACCAAGAAATCAATTTAGATTTTTATTCACCAGAGTTCACAAAGATAAATATTGATGTACTATAGAGTAAAATATAAAAATAAAATCATAAATGTTTATACAGAAACAGAATTTAACCAAAATTCTCATGAGAGAACTTTCTTAGAATTTGATAAAAGAGATAACAAGAACATATTAATAGATGTAGTTGTATGATAAGCTAAATTCTGTATGTCAGAGTTCCCAAAATAAAAAGGCAACTAGAACACTGAGGGAAAAAAAAGCCTTTCATGAAATCACACATTAAATTGTGTATCTTTTTGTACAGAGAATTCATATAAATCAATAAGAAGAATAGTACATACTCAATGAAACAGAAGGTAAAAAGAGATGACAGATCAATCCCAGGACAGAATTTTTTTTTTTTTTTGAGACAGAGCCTCAAGCTATCACCCTGGATAGAGTGTCGTGGCATCACAGCTCACAGCAACCTCCAATTCCTGGGCTCAAGCGAGTCTCTTGCCTCCGCCTCCCAAGTAGCTGGGACTACAGGCTCCCGCCACAACGCCCCGCCATTTTTTGGTTGCAGCCGTCATTGTTGTTTGGCGGGCCCGGGGGCTGGATTCAAACCCGCCAGCTCAGGTGTACGTGGCTGGCGCCTTAGCCCGTTGAGCCACAGGCGCTGAGCCCCAGGACAGAATTTTTATAAACAAACATCTAGAAAGGTGTTAACCATCACTAGTAATTAAACAAGTGCAAACTTTTTTAGAAAATAAAACAATTATATACCTAATCAAAGTAGTGTAAGAGAAATACATAAACAGCTGAGTGAGATGCGCATCTCTTGCTAGTAATGGTTTTAACTGGTTCTGATTTTTTGGAAAACAACTTCATGATGTGAATGAAGTGCCTTAAAATTTTTCTTATCCTTTGATAAGAAAGAGAGAAACGTCTTCACAGTGCCACGATTGAAAGTACCATAAACATGGATGGGCACCAGGCAGTCACCTTGTGTACCAGGCCACAGAGAGCCAGGGTGGTTTGAGGCACCTCAGGAGAGGAGGGCGGGCTCAGGTCTTCATGGCTCATCTCACAACACACGACCAGGGCAGCAGCCTAACCTCTCTAAACTTGAACTTACCACGTAAGACATGATAATAGTAGAATGTGCCACCAAAGAGTAGATGAATAAAATAATGGATGTAAAAATTACCACTTAGCATATGTCACATAATCAGCCTTGAATTAATGATTAATACCCAATCATTAATTATAATTAACTGATATAATTAATATAAACTGATATTAGTGGTATATTAATAATTTTAATTAATGACATGTATTTTATATGTAATAAAAGTAATAATTTATCATATATTAGTAAAATTAATTAATCATTAATAGTAGCAAACTTCAACAAGCCCCTAACTAAATCACAGGGTAAATCAGCAGTATTCTTGCAGTCCAACTAATTAGAGCTGCCCTCCATTTAACTGCTGACAGCTGACCTCTTCCTCAACTTCCTTTCTTCCTCCCAAAGCAACCAGAAGTCAGCTTTCTTGGGTCAGCATCACTGCTGTTTTGAGAGATTGCTGTGACTGGGAGATTCATAGGCACTCCCAGCTAAGAAATTATGCTTGTGAAATGTCAACTACTGCAACTATCTGAAAATCCGTTTGAATACAGGTGTTGTGGTATAAAGTAATGAATTCTCTGTGTGCAGTAGCGCCCCTTGAATATGGAAACTCTTTAGTAGATTACCTCACTTAGTTTATCTATGTAAGCATTGCAGTTGGAATAGTTCGAAATTAGATATCCCTGTAATATGCTGGTTTGTGGTTGGTTGTATGGTTTGGGTCAATCTGAACATACATTGAGCACGTTCTTTTTTGGAAAGCCCTCTATTAAGTTAGTCAGCCAGTTTCGATTCAAGGCATAGGTTTGGAGAAGCACAAAAGAAGGAAGAAGGGAAGCCATGCAGGAATCTTAGGCTCTTCCTCACCATTGGTCATCTAACAGGAAAGCTAAAGACTATTACACAAATGTAATCTAATGATCAAAAAATGAGAATCCATGATTAAGTTTGAAAATAAAATATTTTTGTGGGTGAGGTTTGGTGTCACCTCAAAGAAATTAAGCTGTTTAGAGGATTTAAATTATGTTTTCAAGAAACTCCTGTTTGGGTCTCTGAAAGAGAGCCTAAAAGTGGCATGCTGGTTTCAGGTGTGTATCTGAAGCTGTGCTCATTTGTTAATAGGGCAGAATACTTAAATAAAAGTCTTGAGAAAGAATTCTGTTAAGGCTGATTAACTCACATGCAGATAAAATTCCTTTTTCGTTTATGTCTTTTGATTTAATTTATTATATATTCCTATCTTTAATCATACCACATAGAAGTTACCTAAAGGATCCCGGGGAGAAAGTATTGAATTTTTCTCTCTTTGTTAAGTCAAGATAGTGAAATAACGTAGCGTGAAATTCCATGATAGTATCTCCAAATGAGCCAACACTTTTTGTGACCTATTAACCATGTTCATTTTCAAATGTGCTATCTTATTCCTGTTTTACTTTTTATTAAACATGCCAACTAGTAATTT
This sequence comes from Arctocebus calabarensis, assembly GCA_963573935.1. Classification (NCBI taxonomy): domain Eukaryota; kingdom Metazoa; phylum Chordata; class Mammalia; order Primates; family Lorisidae; genus Arctocebus; species Arctocebus calabarensis. The sequence continues at coordinate 92,314 of CAUYON010108525.1, forward strand.
TGAAAATTTAGTTTAAAGGGTGATAAATTTAAAGCTCTGTGCAATGGTGTGTGTTTGTAAAGGAATTATCTCAAATAATTTCATCTCACAGGCATGTACTGTGGCAGATGTTTGCAAATCTTGGTTTAAAACTGATTGAAGTATTTTAAGAAAACTGAAATAATGTCAGTGGTAAAATTTATTTTACCAAGTGCAGATGTAAGACATCAAGTTCTCAGACTGATGGCAGAATTAACAAAAAACACCATCTGGTTCAATAATTATCTGAAAATACCCATATTCTTGGATTTGTTTAATACCACTTAGTTCCCAGCTTTATTTTATCTGAGTTTGCACACCAACCAGACTAGGTTGTACAAAACGGAGACTGTTTCCATCTGATCATTTTAAAAAATGTGTGTTTGCATGAATAATGAATCTTTGAATTGTTACTAAACAAGCAAATTATTTGCGTATGTGTCACATCGGTTATCAAGTTTGCACATGTGACAGCTTCAACAGCCGTCACGTAAAATGCATAGAGCTTGTAACCATATGTTTTTGCTTGACAAAAAGCTAAAACTCAAGATCAATTTTCAATATGGAATGCACAAATTAACACTTTAAAATGCACCACAATATGTACAGCTTGGCAAAATTTGCAGAAATAGCACGTTTCTAGATATTAACTGATATCTTTGGATTCGACCTTAAGGTATTCAATCATTTTGATTAAAAGACTGATTTCTCATAAAACCACAGTCTGTTGGAGGCACAAAGCCAATGACATTTGAGCATTCATATATTTTCATAAACTTTGAACAATGTCAGTGAGACACCTCTTCAATCTTGGCCACACAACAGCAGGGTATTCAATCTTTCTTTAGCTTGAGACAGAAAATTTGAATATCAGCATAGGGTTATAAATGTGGCAGTTCACAGGGTGTGCTCTGTGGAGATTTTTAAGGAGCAGATCTGTGCAATGTACAGAACGTTTCACTTTGCACCCCTGTCTGCTCCTTTCCTTCCCCCTTTGTCCCACCACCTCTCCCCTAAAGGCGTTATATGGAAGTGTTTTGGTTGTGGTTTGTAAATGCCATTCCTTAGAATATTTTCTTTGGTATGGGGAAGGAGTGGACTGCTTTTATAAACAGTTTCTCCTGAAGCTTCTTGTGGCAATTACTTAAAGTACTATGATGATATAGATGCCTTGATACTTCTTTAGCTTTTTCGTTCTTTGAACATAATGAATTACTGATTGTGGTGCCAAATATGCCAATCTCCTTCGACCTCCTAAATGAGATCTTACCAAAAATTGTATGTCCTTCAAATATTTCTTTTTTTAGTTGTATTATTCAGTGAAGAGTGATTATACTAAATGGTTTGTGAGATGTGAAGGTTTTCAGTTTGTTGTAGATAACACAGTGCTGGGTGTGTTAACATCCACTGCAGATAACGTGTCTTTCTCTTCAGAGTGTTGTCTTGCAAGCAGCTTGGGCAAAAACCAGATGGGCTGGGAGGGGAAGGGAAGCAATGCTGTCTTACCCAGACAGAAAACGCAACAACATTCGGTTAAGAAACAACAAAGGCATTTTTAAAATACGTTGCAGTACACAACAGATGCCCAGAGATGTTCACCTAAAATCCCTTTAGATCTTGCTAATCTCCACACTGAGCGTATCTTTGGTATTAGAATAAAAAACATTATCAGTACTCATAAACAAAGGGTAGTTAAAAAATGGAGGAGGTGGTTTCAGTTGGCATAACCCCACAGAAGGAGCTTTATGACAATCTCCTTAGTCATTGAAAATAGGCCAGATTTTTGTAGTTCTAATCATTGTCTACACACACCCCAGCCCCTAAAGAAGACCAAATGAAAGTTTTCCATGGGTTGGGTACAAGCCAGTTGTAATATCCTATCAGGAGATACGGTTATTAATTGTGCCTGTAATTTCAATAAACTTTGCTGTGTGAAGCAGGGGAGGTAAGCTGTGTACTTGATAAATGTGCATTTCTTCCCCAGAGGGCAGCCTGCTTCTTTAGCGCCTTGAGCTGAGACATCTTCACTGACTGGCAGTGGACCATTTTGAAGTGTAGTTTAGGAAGTGGTGTTGATTCCCCTGCTCCAGTATCTCAGTCTCCCAAGTCTAAGATCAGCTGTCCGCAGGGGTGGTTTCCCCAAGGCCTCGCTGCTTGGCTGTGGATGGCCAACTTCTCCCTATGTCTTCCAGTGTCATCACTCGGTGTGTCCACTCCACACAGGGGCACTGGTCCCTCCAGTGTCCACTCTGCTCTAAGAACCAGTCACGCTAGATTAGAGCCCACCTTGATGGTCTCATTTTGCCTTGATGATCTCTCTGAAGACCCCTTCCCCAAATACAATCATGTTCTGAGGTGCCAGGGAGTCAGGAATTCATCCTGTGGATTTGAGGGAACACAATTCCACCCCTAACAGTCCCCAAAATAACATTTTGAACAAGTCCCCTAAGTGCCATTGTGCCTCAAATGAACTTTAAGAAACACAAACTATAATATGCAGGAAAGTCTGCTAGGTGCTGAGCTGAGTTCCTCCCTTGAGGGCTGATACGCTCAGGAGCACACTGTCCCACGTGCCTTGGAGAACGTGCTCACGTGTATGGTGTGTGCGTTCACACTGTGCATGCTGGCATCTGTCTCCCCAAGTGGGCAAATTGGAGGGCATTGCATCTGGTAACATGATAACTTACGCGTGTGCACAGCCATCACTGGTGCTCAACTTATTTACACATCAGATAGTTTATTTTGTTAGTCTAACTGAAAATGTTTCAGGATACTCTGCCCATGAAAAGTAATCCTCCTGCCCCTACTGTGCATTTTATGGTATGTTTGTTGTAGTTACCAATACAATTTGCACAGCTAACCGAAATGCACATAATCCATGCATAATGTAGGATTCCTTTTAGTTTGACTCAAAATTCATTGCAAAGATTTGAGTCTTTCCACATTGTGGCTTGCTACTATTCACACGTGTACACATTCACAGTGGGAATAGGGACTGTTCAGAAGGGTTTCTGTTAAACTCTCTTAAACTCTTGTCCTTCAATGGTAGAAGTTCCAAAACTGTGTTACGTTATTACATCTAGGACACTTTTCATTGAGAATGTTGTATGCAGCCTGGTCGCCTTCTTTTTAGATTACCCTGAGAGTAGTAGATGTCCAGTTCGATTTCAGAGGACAAACGGTGTGGAGACTCTTGTGATTCCCCTCGTGGTTCTGCTCTTCCCTCTCCACGGAGGAGGCAGCAGCTGGGAGCCTTCTGGCAGGGAAAACGGGGTGTTGTTTCACGCTGCCTATGTGTGGTACGGAGGAGCACACGCACCACCTCCACTCACTGCGAGCGTGTGAGTATGAGAGAGAGGACGTGTGCAGGGTGGGGAGCCTCATTCCTCCAGCGCCCCATCATTGCCTGTTCAGCGTGTGGCTTACAATAGCTTTGTATGGTTTGTCGCATTTTTGTGCAAACCATCGTCACCATGCATGAGTACACTGAACAGATACTTCAAAATGTCATACAGCTGCAATTGGAGTACCACTTCAAAGTCTATAATATAACATAAAAATTAAGGAGGAATTATTATAACAAAGACTGCAAGAAAACAAAAGGAACATGTGTGTAATGCCCAATCCTGACCCAAACATTAAAAATACAGGCAAGAGTCATCATGTAAGTGTACACAAATGGTAACAATAAAATGTTGACAAACATTTCTCAGATATATGTTAGATTAGGAGACAGAAAACAAGGAATCCTGGGAGAAAAGTTAATTTTGAAAACCACCACACAGTCTTTTGGGTAGTTGATCATATGTGTATCAAAAAAATTAGAATAATTCAAGTTCATTAATCTGTCTGAATTATGAATTTTCAAGTTGGAAATTTTAAAATTTTATCAGTGAACTTCACTGGGTTTAATAACTGCTAGCAACAACAATCAGAGCTATACATTAGATTTCACATCTGTCGGTTGAAAAAGTGTCCTACGTTATTATTATTATTATACATTATCATCTGAAGGATTGAGATTATATCTTTATAAATTACATTGTAGATTAAATTTAAGTCTTTCCCAGATTCCATCTGAAATATAATTGGGAATTATCTGCATAATTTAGGTTACTTTTAAAATGTGAATTGTTGGATAAACAAATTGTTGGCCTCACATTTTTTATGTATGTTGTGTTTCTCTAGTTTCTGCAGCCTGACGAGGTTTTGAGAAGGAAATACTTACAGCATATATTCAATTCTGCAGACTTCCCTTTAGCTGTGTGCTCGGCCAGGCAATGTACAATGCTGTGTAAATAGTTAGACCTGGAAGCGAGGTCACAGAAGGACCCCGGGACTGTGCCCTGACATGTCTCTTCCAGTGATGGAGCTGGGCAGGGCTCTGAGAGATCTGTGTGGTGAGGTGGGCCCCAGCTCCTGCTCAAGGGAGACTTGACACTTGCGCCATTGTCAAGTGTCATTGTCACCCTCTGTCATGTCCCCAAGCCTGTGAGTTCATCCACTTGAATGATCACCCGGAAGCGGGGCTCTCTGCTCCCGGTGCTGTAAAGCTCAGGGACTTCTCTTATGTTTTTCAGTTTACCCGTCAGTAATAATTCCTCATTAATTCAAGGTCAGCTTAACCCCTTAGAGTCATGGGTTGGCCCACCCAGAAGATGTGGTCCCCTAGACACAGAGCAGCAGCTCCCTCCCTGTGGGACCCGACACCCTGGTGACAGCCATGTGGACTGTGGACCTGCCCCACACCTGTGAAGGACCAGGGTGAGCTGGTTAATACAGGGAGTTTAGCTTTCTGTGCTGCTAACTGCTGTAATGGTCATCATTTTAAAAATAGCTTTAGGTAACATGAAAACAGTCATTTAAGTGATAATTCAATGAGTAATATAGTTACTGATTTCAACAATATTTATTTTCTGTTCTTTTGTTTAGCTGATTTTTTTGCATGAACTCGTCTTCTGGGGCTCTGCACAGTTTCCCCCTCCCTACCTATTTCCTGTAAAAGGGAAAATGGGACAACTGTTTTTTTTTTTTTTTTTTTTAAAGGATATTGGTCCTCTTTAGAGTATGGAAAAAATTGATCAAAATATTAATTAGACTTTTGTTTTGCTAGTTTGCATTAGACAGATGGAGTTCTGATCTTTAACAGCACCATGACTCATGGAACTGCTTGTGTACTAAAATGCCATTATTAACACAACAGTAGTTTTCAGCAGTTGGTAATTATTGGCATAATTAAACATTTATCAAGAAGCAAGTATTTATCATTCATTAAACTTTCATTAAAAATCCATCTTAGCGCAGGCTAGATCAGCCAGCGATTTTTAAGTGATAACTTCTTAACTTCTGGCAGGAATATGGAACATTTTCATAATAACCAAAGTTATACACAAGGTAATGTTCCAGGAATTGTGGGCATTTGTAGGGTTTCAGATTAATTTTGTATTAAGTGTTTTTCAAGAGTTGGACCCAAAGTGAGAAGGTACTTGGCAATACGCTAGAGGGTTTACAGCATTTGGCATTTTTTAGCAGCTGATCTAGGAAAACATTTTACCCCTGGCAAAGAAAAGTTACTGCTAAATAAGCTCTCTAACGATATTTACATAATTTAAATTCCCCGAAACATGGAGTGTTTACATATTTTAGGGCATGAAATTTTCTATTGTAACTGGAGGCCAGAGTAGCAGAGACCTGGTGGAATCATGCCTGAGTGCCCGGACCCAAAAGATCCTCCTGCACCAGGGCCACCTTGAGTCCCTGTGCAGCTCTGAGAGCTTCTGGAAGGCTGATCGGCAAACGAGGGCTGCACTGTGTCGCTCAGAAAGCGTCACATGCACGTAATGAGGCCGCAGTCTAGCAGTTGTGTTCAGATTGGTTGATTACTTAGAAAACGTACTCATTTCCCAGAGTTAAGGAATTAGCTAGCATAGAACTTAACATGTAGAGAATTCCATCTGGTGGCTGCTCTCGCCTGCTTTATCCTGATTTAACTGTCTCTCTCTGCTAAGTGCTCCCAGCTCTCCAGCCTCATTCTCCACAGAGCCGCTTGTTGTTATGCTTTTGTTTTATTCAGAAGTTGAAATCTTCTGACATGTCAGTAACACAGCTTCCCGATCTTCTCTCTCCCCTTGACATGAGTTTAGTGGTGTTCGGCCTGTGGGTTAAACCAACCTGCACAATTGTGGTTTTACCCAGTCTCTATGTGGAAGCTTCGTAGATGTTGAGCATGCTGGGTGTCCTCCCCAGGACTAGACACATGGGAAAAAACAGTATTAGATAACTAAGACTGCTCAGAGAGCCTCTTCACATATGTGCTAGTGCTTCAAATCTTATTCTATATTCAGCAACTTAGTTTTTGTTTTCTCCTGGGCAAAAAATTTACTGTATCAGTGCTTTTATGTCACAAGAATGAATTGAATTTGTACCCTTTAGTGCAAACAACAATAGACAGAATGGTAACCTAGTGGAAAACAAATAGACACCCCGTCCCTTTTGGGGATTCAGGGAGGTTCAGAAAGATGGAGCTGACGGTAGAGAGGTGGCAGATAAAAAGAGGCCAAAGCAGGAAAGACTCCCGCGGTCATTTGTTACCGTGCCATCTTCATAGTGTTTGCTGAACCAAGGTGCAGAGTAATGATTCAGACAAATGACGTTAATCATCATAGCTGGCCCCTTGGCAAAAACGGAATACCTAGCATTGCAGTGGGAGACCTAATCAGATTCTCCAAAACTTGCTTCAGAAGGAGAGAATTTTCTGTCTTTAGTTTTTATCCCAATCCCATGGGATATATCATCTTCAAAAGAAAGAGAGTGATAAAAATCATGCCTTCTTCCCTTTTCCTTTCCCTGACCCCCCCCAGAAATAATCGTGTTAAACTTTATGATTAATATTTATAGTGAAATTATATGATTTTTATATTTATCTAATGTAATAAGATGGCGAGAGCTGTAATGACTAGTCAAGTTGTATTTCTGTAGTCTTGATAATCCCAGTTTATGTTTACTTACTTTGAAATGATTTTAAGTGGCCTTGTGCATTGTGAGACCAAGCTGCATTCCACACAGAGGGCAGTGTTCTGTGCTATTCCACACACTGAACACGCATACGGGTCTGTTGAGAGGTTGGCTGATCATTAAACGTATTCACAGTGCATTTGGTAAGGGTATATTTAATGTCCTTCTTCGTCTTTGATATATGCTAAATTTATTTCATTTGCCTTTTCTCTGTGTTGGGTTTTTTAAGATGAGATTTCATTGGTGGGAATGTATTGGTTTTTATGGATACAAGTTCATTAACAAAAGCAAAAAAATTGCTTAGTTCTAAGTATTTTCAGATTTATTAATCAAGTACACTTTGTCACCACTTTATCACACACACTTAGAACTTAGATACGTGGTGCACAGTGCCGTTATGTAGAAGGAAAAGCAGCTTGGAGACGCGGCCATACATCATCTCCAGGGGAAAATTAAGTTGGCACGTGGGAGGTTAATATATACACTTTAGATTCTTTGCTTGATTTGCTGTTTTCTTCTTCATAACTCTAGGTAAACAGTGTGTGCTGCCATTTAAAGCGCAGGTTAAGTGTAGTTGCAGGCTATTATACATCATTAAGGTAAATACATAATGTGCAGTCACGGGAGAAAGATGGGAGCTTTTCACTTGTAGCTGCTTGGACATTTCATTTGTCATCTTGAACAGCGCTGCAAAAATTAGTTGTGGCAGCCTTCATATAATTTATAGCTTACTGCCATGAAATTAAGCAATGAGTCACACTATTGTGGCTGATCAGTGTTAGTGTGTTTTGTATCCCCACCCTAGTTCCAGCGACAAATTTGGCAAAAAAAAAAAAAAAAAAGTGCTTGTCTTTCAAAACTTTGTCTCTGATAACTGTTTTTGTTGCCCATTTTAACCAAACACTCTTTTCATTTTTTTTCAACACTGGATTCATCTTTGAAAACAGACCTCCTTTTCACAATTACGAAAAAGGTAGATACCTATTATATTCCAGAATTGACATCTTGGCTTCTCCTGTCATTTTTTTACAATACTTACTCCTGTCATACTAAGAAACAAAGCAAATAATGGTTTGGTGATGTTGATTGACATGCAACATGGCGGGTAGAATAGTTAGAAACTATCTATATCTGGCCAATAACCAATTTATTACCAGTCGCATCCAAAAAACAGAATATTGTAGGCACGAATTTTTATCTGTAAGTCAAAAAGCATAGAATAGTTTTTTTTAAGGTAGGAAACTGCCATGCACGTGAAGAAACAGTGACTGATACGTTTACACCCAGCGCTACTGTACGTTACAGCTCGACACTCATCCTGGTGAAATCATGTGTGTGTCTGATTACCTATGGGCATTGCATCCCCCTCACCCCGGGAATACATTGCAAATGCCAATTCTTGACTTCTGAGGATTCTGTGGGCTGAGATATCTTGAATCTCAAGGGAGGTGTCACAGCAGATTAGGGTCTATAGGTATTAGTGTAAGAAGAATAATGTCTTGCTTGTCCTTTCTCCTGGGTTATTGCATGGGTTATACAAAGATTGGGATGAGTTAAGAGAAAACAAAGAAACTTGAGGTGGCGGGAACTGGTGAGGGGTGAGGAAGCTGCAACATTGCAAAAATACATGATTTTTGCTGGTGTCAAAAATAATGTGTAGTTGTTCTCCTAAAGCAGTTGCATGCATAAAATCACCTGATATAATCATCACAGGCATCATACACTGTGACCCTGAGGCTGACTGGCAGTGCCAATGCAGAGATGCTATTGAGAACTCCAAAGCCCATTCTAAGTTTAAACAAGAGCTTTTTAACCTTTGCAGGTAGATTGCAGTCGTGAGGAGAAAAACAGTGCTGTGATTTGATTTCATTGGCTTTGTGATTTGCATTTAAGGAAACATTGAGAGTGAGAAAATTGTAGGATTTCAGGGTGGGGGGAAGTGACACCTCGCAGTTCCTGAGGGTGCTGCCCTCTGTGTTCAGGAGAGAACTCATACCATTCCTTGTGAAAACAATATACCTGAATGAACAGACCTACCTTGTTCACACCCCAAGATGAGGAAAATGATTTATTATCTGTCCCTTGCATTTCTCTGAGCATTCTGTCTAAACTTTAAAGGAGGATTACATTTGCGATTAAATCTTAACAAATGTTGTTTTAACTAGACTGCAATATGTGTTATTGACAACAAGCAACTTTTCTTCTCAAAATAACATTGGTGCTTAGGCATGCAATTTACAAAAATGACAAGAAAGGGTGGTACTTTTTCCAAGGTGAATGTGAGTTGACTGATTAGCTGGTATTTTAACTTAGATTCTTGCAAATTACAGACATAAGAAACCCTGCAATTTATATGTACTTTAGAAGTGAAAGCTTTAATCCCATGATTCATGAAAGTAAAGTGGTAATAATTTAAGTACCATATTTTATTTATCCCTCACAGTTGTCAGCTGATAGCAGAAGTATTTCCACTATTTGGGGGTTGCTGCCTTTGGCCACCTAATTGCTTCTTAGGAAGTAAGAGGGAAATTGCTTCTGTAACTACACGATTGTCTTTGGCAACATTGAGCTGAGGCATCAATCAGTCCATCTGGGTAAAATCACAAGCTGACTCCGATATTGCTAAATATTTATACTGTCAAATACACACAGACATCCAGATGAAAAGAGGCATTCATTAGGAATTCTCCAGCTTGTCAGTTTAAAGATGTAGATTAGAGCAAAACCTCCCACTATGGTACTGAGTGCTCAAGAAAAGTCTATATTTAGCCATTCTGAGCAATAAATATCATCATATTGCCTCATTTAGGTAAATAGAGAATAAATATTGTCAAGATGATCTAGAGATAATGTAAACAGATCCCTGTTCAGAGTCTGTGTTACGAGGGAAATTCCAGGACAGTGATGTGTCGATGATGCTTTTTGGTTTAACCCTTTTTCTTAATCGCATACCTCTCCCCTTTTTGATGACAAAGATTATATTTCTGACAGATGAGAGGGGAAAGATGAAGGGAAAAAAATGTTTGTAACCGCAAAGGTGATTTCAAGTTCTGTGAATTAGAGCACTAATTAGTGCTGCTGCTGCGATATTGTCTTGATAGCTCCAAAAGCTGCTGCTGTTGAAAATAAAGATATCCGTGGCAAGGCTGAAGTTCACTTCAGAGTTTAGCAGAGCTAACGAAGCCCATCGATCTCAAGGGAACATTACGGCTCAAAGGTTAAGACATTACTTGACAGTACACCGAGGTAGCACTTCTCCCAGAATGTCTCTTGTAACACATTGTTCCGAGATAAGATTTCTCACACTGAGAATTTGCCATGAAAGCCTGAGATCTGTGCCTTGACACAGCTCAGTTTCTGTGCTGAAGTCTGGCAGGCACCTCGTCTGACAGTTGGGCTCCAATGTGCTCTGTGTGAGCGGAGAACGTGTCCCTGCTCCGAGGGCGCGTGCTCACTGCTCTTCCCTGGTAATTGATAATCTTAGAAGCTATGCTCAATGGGAATTTTAACTGATGTCAAAGTTTTAGTTAATTACTCTATATGATTTTTTTTGAGATTAATAATTAACATCTCTCTTTATAACTAAATATCCATAATTAATCAGCAAATCATAATGTGAAGACTAATTAACTTCAAACTCAAATCTTAACAGAAAATCCATATTACTCTCCAACATCATTAATTACCAGAGTAATCAAAGTTATCCCACATGGGATAAAACATAAAGCTTTGTGAGTTTATCAGCTACGCTGTTAGCACAGAATTTCCAGAGTAACATCAAATGGCATTACCCATTTTGATTCTTCAAACCCATGTTCAGTGGCCACATGTTACGTTATCAATAAGCTGCCCCCTGCAACTGGACAGGTTGCCAGCAAGGCAGAAACTTCCTTATAGAGTCTGGCTTTATTTTTTTCCTGGGAGGTTAACACAGCGATTTCTGGCAAGCGAGTAATTTGATTGTCTGTAAAACTACATTGTGCTCCTTGGGTTCTTTCTTTCTTTTTTTGTAATTAAAACATAGCTGTGTACATTAATGCAATTATGGGGTACAATGTGCTGGTTTTATATACAATTTGAAATACTTTCATGAAACTGGTTAACATAGCCTTCATTGCATTTTCTTAGTTATTGTATTAAGACTTTATATTCTAGACTTGGTCTCTTTGCTTCACAAAATGTGAGTTAGCTAGTTTAAAATTGATTAGTAACAAGCTTAAGTATACACCCAATGTTATTCATAAAGGGGGATTATTTTCAGTAAAAAAAAAAAAAAGTGAAATGTTGTATCTAGCAATTATTAAATGATAAAGACCTTAAAAGCCAGTACTGTGTAGAAAGAGAAATACTATGAAGACCAAAAAGTTAATAACATGGGCATGGAAGGCATGTAATGGGTCTAGTTTCTGAGAAACAAGAAGACGCCGCTGTTAACAACGGAAAAGTGTCTTTTCAGAGTTTCCTTTAGAAATTTAGGAGTTACAAATACATCTGAAATCCATGTTTCCATTATTATATCACCTCATCTTCCAAGAGCACACGTGGAGTACTGTTCCTTTGTGTGGCAGCTGTAAAAATCCCAAGCAATTTTTACTGTCAAGAAAACTCTGAATAAATAGGGGCTGTTAACTTAGGCAGATATCTGAGGTTATTTGGTGGCAATCGAGAACTCACAGCACTTCAACTAATGGGTTATGATCAGAAACTGTTCCTAATAGCCAGCTAGACGGATCTGAATATGAAGATTTCTATAATTTTGTTGTCAGCTTGTGATGTACTCTCGTGCTAATTATTTGGAACAATTATGTTTTGCTAATAACAAAAGAAGAAGCAGTGAATTAAGCAGGCTTACCTTCGGATTTTTAGATAACAGTTTAAATGCACTTGCCACTAAGAAATAACCTTTCTTTTTGCTTTACGGAGCCTTAATTATTTAAGATGCTTGTCTTTTAAAATCTGCTGCTTCCACTTCTTTTAAACCTGTTCGATGTGTCAGTTTACACTGATGATTTCAGTAACTAGTATTTTCTCAGTCTTAGGTTTATGCCTGTACCTCCCATAGACTGCTTACTTCGTTTAGTTATTCAAAAACCATAATTAGTGCAATAATTAACGTGTGGATCCTTCAAAGGAAGACTGCTGGAATCATGGGACGTCCTCATCATTCTTAGTGATTCCGGATGATAAAGAGACTTAGGTTGACGTGACAACAGGATTCGTATTATTGCACATTAACTGTGCTGCAGGGAAATTCAGACAGGACCTTGGTCCACAGAGCCCCGGCGTTTGAAAAAAGTAATTATCCACACTGTTTCTATAATTCAGCTAGGTGTTATCCTGCATTTGCAGCTGTCAAATCATTTGTTTTAAATGTATTTTTTTAGTATCTTATGAATACTTGAAAGTTTTGAGTTTTGCAGATTATCTCTTAACCAATTTCTAAACATAAGGAGTCAAGCTTTCTTTTTTTTTCCTTTCTTTTTTTTTTTTTTAAATCCATTGCACAAAGAGAGTCTTTTCTGACAATTGATTTCAGGCATTTGATGGTAATCTGAGTTGATGCACACTACAGTTTCCAAATCATAGGCATAAGAAAGGGCTCAATTGAGTACATTTCCCCAGAGAAATTTTTTGGTAAAATTTCAGTTTTCTCATAAGCTGAATCCTTTTAAAGCATTGAAATGAGTTGTATGTGATTAAATTTGTCTGGGAACACCTGAGAGGGGCATCAGCAATGGTTCTGTTACGTGGGCCACTATCACCTCATTCTCTTCTCTGTGGCCATTTCAACTGGAATATTTGGCCTTTAGCTTACTATAAAGAAATGCCCATTTTTCATGCTGTCTCATCCATTGACATCTGGCCTTAAAATTCTGTAGTGTAGCTCACGTGGACGGGGATGAAGTAGCTTGGACAGCATGGGGCGTGCCCTTCCTCACGGAAGAGTCTGGAGGGTCTGTGTCCTGTACAAGTCTGGAGACACTGCCATGTTTAGGCCACTTTGGAGTGTGACGTTGAGGCTGAAGAGGATTCTGGGTATTGAGCTGTATTCAACATGGGGTAGAAGAGTCTGTCTCTCTCCATATCTTATCAAGTGGATTTATATCCTTTTTACCTTGTCACAGTTTGTTTTGAGTTCACAGTGCACCTTTACGTGTTGTCTTAGCTGCTGAGGTCAGGAGTTGACTGCACATGGTTTTCACCACAAGATAATCAACCCGTAAGTGTTATGAACTCAGCAGTCACTTGTAGCTGAGTGTGTGTATTGAACAGACTGCGAACAGACCCTCGTTGCCAGTCGGAATGCAGTTGGCCTGCTGTGTGCTCTTTCCTATACCATATACTATTTAAATTAGACTATATTGATGCTGCTGCAGTTAATTAACTAAATTTGGCAAGCTTTTTATGCTCCTTCTAACACACAGCCTTCTAGACACCATTCTAATTTGTGAAAAACAGCTTAGGAAAATGCCATGATGATGACAGGTGGCGAGCAGCACAGTTCCACGTGCTGGACAGTTCCTGGCCAGCACTATCACTAATATCGTGTCCAACTCATGAGGTAGGAGTTTTGTTTTGGAAGCTAAACTTTTACTTTGGTAGTAGGTAGTTATGGAGGGAATGAGGAAAAAAGGCGTTTCCCGCGTATAAAGCACTACTACAGGTCAAGCACACCCTACAAGGCAGTTTACAGTCTGTTCCCCCCCCACACACACACACACACGTACACCCATGTGCAGATAGATTCCATCTAAAGAGCAGTATCCACGGCACAAACACAAAACTGAGCAGAAAGCAGGTGTTCAGCTTAGTTTAAATGAAGGATAAACAGAAAATAAAAGCCAGCGTTAATTGGCCACAAGTACAGCCATCTAGTGGACAGTCAGCATCCCCATTTTTATATCAAGCCACATTCCATGAGAGCTGGCCTGTCCCTGGTTAGACACCGCGTAGCATGCACGCAAACGCCCTCACAGACAACCGTAAGAATCTCCCAGAAGCTCCCACAGACGGTGGCACATGAGCCTGGCCTACAAAAAGCCTGGCTATAGATAATTTGCTTTTCTTTTTTTAGGTGTCTAATTTATACATATTTGGCTTTTCTGAGTATCCATTGCCCTTTGAATTAGCTTTGTTCATTTCCATATCATCAATAAAAATGAAACATGGAAGTAATGACAATTCAGCCTTATGATTTTTGTATAATATTAGTAGACTTAAGAAGATTATATAAACCATGGTTTGATTTTGTCTCTGAAAAACAAATAAAATACTAGACAGATAAGATTTATTTTCAGGTTCTGGAAATAAAACATTGAATTGTTCTAAACATCCAGAGTTCAAGAAAAGAGAGTCCTAATATTATATATGATATTTGTGGCGTCCTAAGAATCAGTAGATAGAAAATGGTCCAGCTGGCCCCTGTGTTCAGGAAGCATTTTTGACAGGAAATTTAGACACTGATCAGTGTTTATATGCAGTGCATTCACTTTTGAAATTGAGATTTAATTTTTGCGCAATAAATGTCATCCTCTTTAGCTATACAGTTGGATGGGTTTCGGCAAATCATACAATCATGCAGCTATCAATATAGTTGAGTTTAAAAGCATTTCTGTCACTCCCAAAGTTCTCTCGTATCCCTCTGTACTAAATCTCTTCCCCCAGCACTCGGGCCTTAGTTGGCCCTGTAGTTTTTTTTTATCTTTTCCAGAATGTCACACGAGTGGAATTGTACAGTGGGTAACCTTTCATTTCACTTAGCATAACAGCTTTCAGGCTCCTCCTCCCTGTTGTTAGAACCGACTGCCCTCTGCTGCCTTCCGTTGTGGGTGGAGCCCCTGTGCAGGTGCACCAAGGGGTATCTGTCTCTTCCCCCGGTGAGAGGCATTTGAGTTGCTTCCAGTTGTGGGTGGTGATAAATAGAGCTGCTATAAACATTTGGGAACAGGTTTTTGTATGGGCATATGTTTCCATTTGCTTAGGAATGAGATTTTGGGGTGATGTGGTGAGAAATTACCAAGCTACTTTCCAAAGTGCCTGTGCCATTTCCAGCCCACCAGCAGTATGCAGGAGCACCAGGGGCCCACATCCTCACCAGCACTGGGTGTTGTCAGACTTTTTAAATTTTTAGCTATTCTAGTGGGTATGTTATGTATCTCATCTTGGCTTTAATTTGCATTTTCCTAGTGACTGATGATGTTTAGTGTCTTTCATGTTTCTACTCACATATGACTTGCTCTAATGATCAAGAAAAAAATTCCACATAATGAATTGAACCTTACGCCCCAGGGCTGCACCAGTCATGTGTCAGCCTTCCCTTCTCTGCGTGACAGCTTGCCAGATACTTGGAGACTGTTTTCATGTTCTTATCTCCGTCCTTCAAATCTATCTTTGCCGAGCCAGCCTGCTCCTTCCTCTCTTCCTTCCTCTCTTTTCTCTTCTTTCCTTCCTTCCCTCCCCCTCACTGTTCATGTGGTGTGGTATCTATACCAACCCTTTGTCTCTGCATCCCATTAATGTGAATGTGCCCCACTTCGTGCCCCTGAATCAAATGCCTCTATTAAAACATGTTTCTTAGCATTGAGTTTAACACTGTCCGTTGCAAATACTGTGTTTTCTTAAAGCAGCAAAAATTGGTTTGTTTCTGTGGCACCTGTGTTAGCTTTCTATCACAAGCAAGTTTTTCAAGTTGACCCTGTGACTTTTTCCAAGATATTGATAAAAATGCTTAATTTCCAAGTAAAGAGTCCTGTGTTGCAGTGTTGGAGACAGCCCTCCAATTGAGTATAATTGACAAATATCAGTACATAAAAATACTTACAGAGAAGCCAGCTGGTTTGATAATCAATGACAGAATTTTTTAAATTGCTAAACCTCCAGATTTACTTTGGACAATTAGAGCTGCTGAGAAGTTGTGAATTATTTTGATTGCCTTAATCTTTGGTATCTACTGTAAGTTTCTGTAAAAACATAAATTGTATTGTACCCCATGATTGCACGAATGTACACAGCTATGATTTAATTAAAAAAAAAAAAAAACCATAAACTGTACTGAGAAGTATGCAGATATAGTCAGCATAAGGTTCTAAACACCACTGAAAGCATCTGGCAATTGAGACCAGCTAACCTTTTCTGACATTTTTAGAACCTTACATGAGGTTTTTGTAATTTATAGAAACAGTACTAGATCTAGTAATTTCCTCTCCCTTCCCTTTTTAGGAATATATATAGTGGCATTTCAAGGGGGGAGCTCACCCCTTGAAAAAAATGCACAATATTAACTTATTTATATATAAGCTATCTCCATGAAAGGGTTTTATTGTTTTATTTCTTCAATAAGGAAACAAGACCTTTAGAACTAGATTTATTGACAGTTCTAGATTTGACTACAAGAAGCCACTAGGAGATTCCATCTTGTTCCTGGATTCTGTTACCTTGGGCATTGTTCATACTGATTCTGTTGCCTTGGTTCAGTGTTTATTGTTTCTTATTCTCCTAGTTTTGGGAATAACCCCAGGCAATGTTTCTGATCATGAAGTGGATCTGAACTTAAAATAACCCTGTACTGTCATCACTTACATGGTCCTGGTCTAAAACTTGCAAATTTTTAGTGATCATGAGATTTTCATTGATATATTTGCTAGATGGCGTGAAATAAATACATTACTTGTATTTTATTATAAATCTGTTATGTTAATACGAAAGCTATGACTACAACTGTATGAAAGCTTACTGGTTTATTGGGAGAAAAAAATCACATTATCATTATGTGTGTTGCATTTAAAATTTCTTATTTTATCCTAAGGATCACCATGTACCTAATGTTTCAGGCCAAGATTAAAGGTTTATTTGTGCATCAGTTTTTCTGGGAATGTAACACTAGTTACTGCTGCACTGAACATTCACTTTAAACAAGTCAGTGCAAATTCCATTACAGCAAAGAACTTCCAGGATTTTGTAAAGTCATAGAGTGCAGTGTCAGCAATATGTGTGTGAATGAGAAATGGAATTGTTTTTCAGCTTGATTGGGAAACAATGTGTGTGCATGCGCAGGTTTGAGTGGACATGTGTGAAGGAGGATCATCTCAGCAGAAAGTTCTATTGTAGAACCTTATATCTAACTGGTAATAAAAAGTCATTCATTTTAATTAAAATTCATGTGAATAGCCATACCACTTAATTTACAGTGTATACGTAAGATTATAAGCACTCAGCTTCCCTGAGTATTTCGATTCTTTTTTCTGGCTTAAGTGGAGGCATTTGGCGAAACAACTGGCAAGTCACCGGCCTCCTGCAGGCAGGTCCCTGGACTGCAAATGGTGGAAATGTGGCTGAGGTTTCATGCAGATGAAACACAAAGTATGCCAGGCCCAGCTGTGCCAGCCTGCTGAAACAAAAGCACCCAATTTTATCGTCATTGCCTTTTGTTCTCCTTGGTGCTGCTGACGTGCTGGTTCATGGATGCCAGAGTCTGGGGCGGCCATGGATCCGCCGTCTTCCCTGCTGCCTGCTTGTTCTCTGCTGTAAGACTTATCAACCCAGCACTCTCTTCCTTGAAAGAAATGGAAACTTCAATGTCAAGACTCTTGAGGGATTCTATAAGATTTAATGCTAAAAGACTAAAAGGCTTTGTTTTTGGACTATAGATCAAATATGAATTGGGGCAGGGTGGATGAACATGCTTTTAAGCAGAAGAATCAAATCTACCGCCTGTGAGTAGTAGAATCTACAAACCTGTTATTTTATTATATTGATGTCAGTTTTCATCATCTTCCTGGATGGACATTTCCCTTCAAATGCACAGTATTTGCAAATGATGAAACAACCAGCTTATACATGGCTTCTTTTAACATTTCTTAATTTCCATTCAAATGATCAGAAGTTTCTTATTTCTATTTGAAATCACAACTGTAAATCTACATGAGCTATAATGCTATGACCAGCCCATTAATTTTAATCTAAATAACACAATCAGTTACCATATTATGGAAGTTTGTGAGATATGTGAAGGAATCTATATTCTCATATCCTAATAGAACTTTTAAAAAGATAATAACATAGTATCAATCGTGAGGTTATGTTTTCTGTAGACTAAGCAGTCATCAGGGTCAGGTGGCTCAGCCTGTCCCTGAGAGTATCAGGATTATGATGGAATGAATCATAGATTCTGTAACCAGGAGGAAGCATAGAGGCATCTAAGCAATGAGCTAAACCATGTTCTCAGAACCTGGGCTTTCGCACGATGATGGAAACCAGCTGTGAGCCCCTCCACCTGTTTAAGCCAACATACTTCACGTTCAGGGCCTTTTATTAGGGACTTCTAGGGGAAATTTTTAGTACTGTTGATACTTAAAAGTTAAGATCCATTTATAATCCACCAGTTGGAAGTTGAGTCAGTCTATGGCCAAACCATGACCACCACCCGAGGTGGGGCTGGGTCTCAGATTTCCTCACAGCATCTTCCTTGACTTAGCCCCTTCAAAGGCTGTGCATGAATTTCCTCCCTTCATTGTTATTGGTTTTTCATAGAGTTGAATTTACCCCTGTTAAAAATACTCTCTCTCTCTTCAGTTGCACATTTTCTGCATTGGTTTGAGCTGAAAAGTCTCTCTCTTCAGGATTTGGTGTTTGCCTCCCAGGCGTCCCTTGACCTCTGTCCTTCCGTATATCCAAGCTGAGTGTGGGTCAAATAAATTATTACCTTTATGGCAGTTTCTCTGCAGATTAAAATGTATTTGGGTGCAAAAGGAATGAAACCTTCTTTGTTAATAGGCTGTATCTCAAATCCAACCTATTTTTTGATACATAAGAGTATTTAAGATTCTGATTGATTCTACATGTAAATAAATGTCAGAAGTTAGACAATAAAACCAAAATTTGGATAATAAAAGCATTTTTTAAGAAAGAACCTAGCCAAGTGAGTTGGGATAAGTTATCGATGTGGGAATTGGTTATTGGTTTACATGCCGTATTGGGATAATTGATTATGCATTCTGTGAGAGGTTAAGTATTAGCAGAACAGTGTCCAAAATAGGAGCAAAAAAAGCAAATAGCATTATTTACTAGGCCTTCTTAGCCTAGTAAAAAGAAGGCCTACAAACAGAAGTTACTGAAAACATTATAACAAGCAGACATGGCCCTTCCCCAAAGGGTGTTTCTGAGTGAAGGGGTTACAGCTGCAACCCCTCAGGGCCAGGAGCCCCGTGCCTTCTGTTCAAGGCCACTCTCTGCTGCTGGCACCTGGACTGAGAGAGACTTTTCAGCTCAAACCAATGCAGAAAATGTGCAACTGGAGAGAGAGAGGGGGGCAGGCTTCAGTCTCCCTGCCGCTTTCTCAGGCAAGTTTCTATAATGGAGGCTTTTCTCAGCGTTTTTTTCCCCTTTACATTCTGTGTGCAGTTTATCTGGTGGACCTCCTGGAATTTCTATTTAAGAATCTCAGATGTTTTAGTAATACTTTTCAAAGCATAGTACTTACTAATAAATATGTTGGCACTCTGTAAATTAAGTAAGACAACAGTGGTTAGATCACCAGGATAATACAAATGTACATGCACAGTAATCAAATGGACATATAGAAAAGCTAAGATGTATCGTGTCACTCTCTGTATTGTGCCCTTTGGCAATTCTGCTTTGAGTCTCTTTCAACCAGCAAATGAGGAATTAATTCAGTCCTGTCATTCTGATTGTCCTGGTACTCCCAGAAAGAGAAGTGCAGTTTGGCTGAGAAAAATACTTGATGACGTTTACTAGGAATGGAGGTGAAGGTAAACATATTTCAGTGAATATCATTTCAGGTCTCACGTGCCTTCCTATTCTTCTTTGTGTTAATAAAGGCCTTATCAGATAGCCTTATATTCTGTTTTTTATATAGACTATGGCATGTGTTGGTATCCAAGTCGTGAACCACGTGCTCAAGAGGGAAATGGCTGATGGGAGACTATCAGTGGCAAAGCGGCCTGTCCTGCTCCATCTGCAGCAGGGCCAGGCTGTGCCTTCTGTTCTGCTCATCTCCCCTTATTCTGGTTTCAATGATTAATTTTGAGGTCTTCCAGATAAAACAGAGTGGACATAAAGTTTGCGTGCAATTTAAAGTTACAACTATTTCAAATTGCATACGAACTTTATGTCTACCTTGTATATTACCCTTTAGAGGCTGAATTTCCATCTTTGTGGCATTTCTTTTTGGCATTTGACAAGCTTGTGCACCCTCTTTTTCCTTCCTCCACGACCCCAGGTCTTGACTTTGCAGCCCTCCCAACAGGCTCTGAATCCTCTCCAGGCGTGCGCGTTCCTGCGTCTCCTTTGCTGGGCTGTTCTCTCCTGTCAGCCTCCCACGCGCTGCCTTCGTGACTTCACCCCACAGTTATTTTGGACCACTGCCCATATTCTTGGAACAGCCAAATGTACAGTTTCCAGCCAAGCCCAACCTTTCCCCGGCCTGAGCAGGTTAGCAATTATCATTGTCCACTGGACACATCTTCTTGGTTCTCCTGCAGGAACCCAGCTCGTAGCTCGTATGAAGTGAAAGCCACTTCTCCGAGCTGATGATTAGAGCCCTTGATGTTTGGGGCCTTTAAAAAAACTAGATTATTTTTCAGAAATTTTTGTAATTATATTTTAAATGTTTGTTTTGTTTTGAAATGAGATTGTATGAGAGCCTGCTATTTGTAGGCACTTACTTGCAAATAACATATTTTGCTTGTACACAGTCATTGTTCCTAAAGACTGAAAAAATTAGACTGGATATTTTTTTTCTGTTTGGGATATGACACTACATATGTGCAGATGAACACTTTCCCTGTTTACATTGTAACGTAAATATATACAATACAAATATATACAATATAATATACATATACCTTATATAAATATATATAATGGACCTTAGCTCTTAACGATCAGTACTACTACAAATTTCCCACATTACGATGCTTCTGTGTGCTGTACACAGTGTGAAAGTTCTTGTCAGATGAATACAACTTAAGGATCTTCAGAAAGCCATTTTGAGGCAAATTTGCAGAATTATTATCATAGCAGTTTCCCACTTGACTTATGTTTTTCTCTCAGTGTCTCTTATGAACCAGTCACTGCAGGTGGAAGGTAAACAGCATGTGATTGAGAATGAAAACCCCTCAGGGTGAATAGGCAAGTGGTCACTGCTGAGGCCTGCAGAGTAGGCCTTGGAGAACCTCATGCTGTTCTGTTGTTATAAGGGAAGACATTTAATGCCTGTTTGATTGCTTTTCTTGAAATAGCAATTGCAGCAGTGCCCTTGCTGCCTTGAATGCCTAAGTCCCCCCAGAGCTCCTTATCCAACATAGAAAGGCTCAGAAGCACATCATTGACCTGATAATCATACTCAAGATCTTGCTACTCAGAAAGTGAAGAGAGAGGGAAGAGGAACCCAAAGAATGTGAACTGATGAAAAGGGATGTTTGGGGGTACAGAGACTGAAGCAAACCAGAGAGAAGCCACGCGCTATTCCACATGAACACATTAGCCTCTTCAGCAACCCGAAAGCTGCAGGCCCATGGGCATTTGACCTTGGTCGTGTTGACACTCCTTGCTTTCTCCTACCTTAATGTCCTCATTCCCTTACACCCAGCCATCTCCTGCCCTATGTGATCACCACCCCACAAAGTGAAAATGTGACTTGGTCACCTGGAAGCTGGCAGCGGTCCACGCCATCATCTCTTCCCCTCTGCCCTCCTACGTGCCTTAGTCTGCTCTTCCTCTGCACCTGTCCCCTGCAGCCAGCTTCCCACCTTGTATGGAAACAGTGCCACACAGTGCGCAGTGCCAGAAGCACTGTGGAAGAGTCAGGAAGGACACGGGACTGCGTGATGAATGAACGCAGCAGTGAGGAAGCCCCAGCCATGTGTGCCCTGAGGGTGTGCAGCTGTGGGCCTGGGCCTGGCAGCGACTTCAGGGAATAGCCAAGCTGCATCTTTCTTCTTCCCGTCTCCATGCCCTACATGCAGTTGTTTCTACTTCTCCCAGATGGCCCCCCCTTAAAGATCTTGGGTCCCCCCCCCATTTTCTGTCCCCGTGGAAACCATCCTGTCTGTCTTGCCTTCATTATTTATTTTCTTTCTGCTGGGCTGCCGCAGGAGTTTAATCCCATCATTAGAAACATGTTCTCACCACTCTCCCTTCCAGTAACACACTTCTGCTCATGCTTTTTACTTGCTTCCATTTCGTCAGCGGCTCATGTCACATGGGCTGTCCACATCCAAACCCCTGAGCACATGTGCCTGGCAGTCCCTGCGTCATCCCCCCGACACCCCTCCTGCTCAGATTCAGCAGCCGGGCCATGCTACTAGCTGGGTTTGACAAATGCTTAAAGTAGCAGGGAGTTTTCTCCACTGTCTTTCCCCACCCAACGAATTCTCACTCACCCTTCTTGAAGACTCAGGTCTTCTGTGAGTATTTTCCTGGTCCCCACCCTTGAGCAGACGAGTTGTCCTTGCTGGGAAGGCTTATCTGTGTGCACATAGGTTATTCAGTTACTTCCTCTGTTAGCCATTGCGATTACCTGTCATGCTAGTATCTTCAAAGAGCTCATTAATGCCTTCACAGCCAGGGCTGTAGCTCAGATTCACCTTGATGATGTAGTAGGTTCTCAGTACTAATATTTGTTGAATAAATAATTAGAAAATTACCTGAAATATCTAAGTTCCTAGTTGATGGAACATCCAGGAAATTTAAATGAGTAGCATGAGTAGGAGTCTAACTTAAGCATTATCTGGAAATTTGGGAAATGGTATTATGGGTTTACTAAGAATTTACTAAAAAAAATTACTGGAAAAACAGTTTCAATACTGTTTATGAATCATATTGAAGGGCTTGGCCTGCTTTGGTTTACTTTGCTGTCTTGGTAGTAAATAATCTTCCATCTTTCTCTGATGACTTGGGATCTTTCCATGCCCAGGTCTATTGTCTGGAAGAGGAATTCTCCCTGTGTGGGTTAGTAGAAAAGGATTTGGAACTTGTGCTGAGAGTGCAGGCGTGTTTGTGTGGGAGTGGTTGTAAATGTCTGCTGTCCAGTGTGACACATCATGACCTGGGAGCCTGGGCCACCTCCTCATGCAGCTTCCTCAGTTTTCTGCCCCACTCAGACTTGGTCTCAGAAGTGCTGTTTCCATGTGACAGCAGGCCCTTGGGGGGCAGCTGTGGACATGGCAGGAGTTCTGAGGCCATGGTACCCGTGGACCCTACCCAGTGGACCCCACCGTCATGACTGAAGTGACAGGTTTCTGAATTTTTGTAGACTCTTTCCTCCTAGGAATACATGTGTTTTACTTAGGCCTCCAGAGTACCGCCACTTACTGCCTCGTCCAGTCTGCTCAGCACGGCGTCATTCGCATTGTACACTGTGTGCAGCTGTGTCCGGTCTAGTGTCTTCTGACTGCTGTAACAGGAGGCGGGGGGAGAATGCAGCCTTGACGTAAACTGCAAAAGAATCTGTTGCTCATCCCATGGAAAAGCTGCGTGCCTCAAAGCCACAGCCCACAGCAGGTTCCCGCAGCCACCTCACCTGCTCTCAGCCACGTGAGGGGAGGAGCTCCTCTCCCCAGCAGCAGTCGGGTTCTGTGGGCCAGGTTAGTGAAGTGACCCGACATGTGGGAGGGCTCTCCACATCCTCCCCGCCTGTGATGACACGCTGCCCCTGTGCAGGGTGTGATGCTGCCATCGAGTGACCGTCTGCCTTCTCTGCTGAGAGGGTAAGGAAGTGTGCTGGGTACGACTCCACCTGTGACCCAGTCTTGCAGGGGAGTGTGGTGATGCTGTGGGTCTCCAGGTGTCAGCGCCATCTGAGACCCTGGACAGAATGAATGTGCAAGTGTCTGGCAGGCCTCATCCACTGTGTCCAGCACACACCAACCAGAGTAGCACCGACACTTTCTCCCAGGGCCCTGCTACATTCCAGATTGGAACGTCATCTCAGTCTGGAACTAAGCAGGAGACCATGGTGCTCACTAGGCCGCTCCCTGTGAGCACCTCGCAGATAACCGTGTGGCATTATGAAGGGTCTGAGATTTTACCCAACTTGCAAACAAACAAGTTATTCTGCCATAGTCTGTGGATGCTGGCAGAAGCCATGAGATGCCTGGGACATAGACAAAGGACTTTATTACTCGCAGTGAGAGTCATAGCCAAAGAGTTGGCCTCTGTCCTGGTTCTCCAAGTCCCAACTCTCCCAAGTTGACACAAAGAAGCCCCCAGCCCGTACACCCAGTGGGCAGTGTCATAGACGGTGCACTCTGAGCTTAAGGAACCCGGATCTCTTATCATCCTATTCTTTGCCCTGATGAGGTACTTGTTTTTATCATAAAATGGTCAAATTTTCCCTATGCTCTGGAGGAAGACACTATCTTTGTCTTCCATGGCTGTTCATTCTTGAAACATCTATGGAAAGAGAGTCAGAATAAAGGCAGTCAGTTCCTTGGACGTATAGAAACATGGGATCCAAGGTTTGTCCTCCAGCCGTCCAGGCTGTAGTGAGGAGTCCAGTCCACACTGATGACACCAGACCTCAGGCTCTTCCTCTTCATGACTGGAAACCATTTTAAAGATTATTCAGGTCTTCCCCTTTATGCTCTTGTCTTCTTTTTAAAACAATATTTATTAAGGCCTATTATATACCATGCATTGGAGATGCCACAGTAATAGTAGAGCCCCACAGTCAGGAGCATGCAGTCTGGCAGGAAAGACGAGCTTGTGTATGAGCTGTTTAAACTTCAGAGTGACAGGCCAGGTTACACACAACAGGCCGTATGCACTGGGACGGTCAGTATCGCTAAAACCTAAAGTACAGTTCAAATTAAAGAAATGTCCAATTAAGAAATATGTTAGTATTCAACTTCTTATAGACCAGTTTCACTACTATTGCTTTAGAACTTAGATATTTGTCATGTTTATTCCAGAAACTCTTTAATAGATGACAAATATGAAAAAGTACAAAAGCATCTCAGTATATTCTTCCTGTACTCATTTAGGGAAACTAAAAGGTCTACTGGTGGCCATAGTAGTCTAGTGTCCACTTGCTAACATTTATACATTGTGTATGCTTAATCAAACCACTGATTTTCACTGTGGATATTTATTCTTTTCAGTCTAGTACCACAGGAAGTAGGTGATTGCCTTTTTCTCTCATTACTGACTTTAAGATCTCAAGACTATGGACGACATGATTTTATTTCCCATCTCAGTTCTCTTAATGAAGTAGCATAATAGCATCAGAACCACACAGGCAGCTATGGAACCTACGTTCAAGGTTCTGGGGAAGAGAGAAGAATCGGAATGGACTGGAAACTCTGAACCTTGGTGGTTTTAGAGCCTCACAACTCTGTAAATGTCCTGCCCTTAGAAACTCGAGCAGCTCTTAAAGCAGCGGTTCTCAACCTTCCTAATGCCGCAGCCCTTTAATACAGTTCCTGTGGGTTGCGACTCATAGGTTGAGAACCGCCGTCTTGAAGATTATGTGTCTCAGGCATCGAGTGACACTTACTCCAGCTGTGCTGCCAGCAGTCTGGGTCTGCCATTACATAAGACAGCGTCCTGCAAGGCCCAGAAAGGCTCCTGGTTCCAGGGAGCAAGACCCTGCCTGCTCACCCTGTGTCTGCACTCCTGACCCGGCATACGGAGATTCACAGCTCTGGGGAGGGTTGGACATGTCCTTTATGTGAGGAGTTTGATGAGGAGAATGGAGATAGAAACCCAGCCTGATGGAATACCATGCACTCTGCGTGCGTGTGTGAGCCTGCGCATGTCTTGAGGGTGTGTTTGTGTGTACCTAATTGTATATAGGACATGCACATGTATGCATGTGTCTTAAGAAAACATGGAAAAGTGACATTTGATTATGCATATACAGTGTGTAAATGTTAGAAAGTGGTCACTAGATTACGATATGACTGTACATAATTAAGCCACCTGGTGCTGGTGCAACTACTTATCCTATGCAGGCTTTATCCCTTGAGAATATCAGACAAGCACCTGTTTGAGGGAGATCGGGAGCTTGACTTCCAGTTCTCCAAGGACTGAGAAATTCTAGCACAAGGATCAACTCTTAAAAACGTGCCAACTTAAAACATATTGCAGGTTTTCCTTTCTAAACCTGGTTGAAGATTATTTCAGATGGGCAACTGGTTGTGTATCCGAATGAACCTTGTGCCTTGCTTGTCAGCGTAACCATGTTTTCTCATGAGAACACTTGAGTTTTGATGACATGTGCTGGTTTAACTTTCCAACCTGCTCCCATCACCGTTCTCTGTATGGAACCTTCTCTGGGTTCCTGTGTGGTATCTGTGACTTGCACCCTACACTTGCATGGCAGGGGGCCGGCACCTGCAGGTGGCCGCTGATCAGTGCCGAGCAGCATCGTCGTCTGATAGCTCACGCCTGCTGTTACATGTGCCTGCTGCTCCTTCTAAACAAGATTTTAGTTAAAAGGCAAAATAGTGTTGCCCATTTAACAAAGGCTGTGGACTCCTTAATGAATTAATTGTTTTGTATCACATTTACACCGTCCGCAGCATAGTGGGCTCGTGTGGTTCCATATGTGGCTGTGGCCCCAGGACCACACTGTTACCTCATTAGACTTGTTGCCCAATTTAAAATAAGTCCTCTGGAAATTTGCTTGAGGACTTTACATGTGACATGTGTAGCTGCTGAGACAAAATGGCACAAACCTCTTAGCTCTGGACACACCAGATGTCCTTAATGTTGGCCACACTGCAGACACCCAGGCATGTAGCCCAGGTCCCAGCTTCTGTCATGCGGGATGTCACGTGTGCACCAGGTGGGTCAGGGCCCCTTTGGGCCTGGGGTCAGAATCCACTGGGTTCATATTGTGCTTGTGTAAAGATGTCCTCTGAGCCTAACCTCTCAAAAACCCCAGACCAGGTGCCTGGAGGACCGACTCACCGGATACCGGATACCGCACCACTTCAGGCTTTCATTGCTACATCTTACACATTGTTTCCATTTCTAAGTTCATTTTTATTTATCCTGCTCATCTCAAAGTAAAAGTTTAAGTCTCTTCGTTGGTCTTTTGTTTGATATCTTTAAATCAATTTTAAACTTGATTATCTTCTCCATGTATTATTCTCCAGGGCCTAAGCCACAGATACTCTGTAATGTTAAATAGGAGTTTAATTTAGACATTTAGGAAAATGTTCAAAATGAAGATTGTATCACCCACTGGTTAAAAAGAAAATGCATTAGCATTTTCCACATTGACTGTGGCAGTGTCCACACCACCCCTTAGAGCTGCCCTCCCGTGAGCAGGCTCTGCTCAGAACTGCTCTCTCCTGAGTCTACCAGGGGAGATCCCAGGCAGGGCTGATGTCAGCCATCCAGCCATCATCCCTCCCACCTTCACACCGGGCTCCTCTCCTGAGCTATATTCTGCAGTAGCCCATTCTAAAAATCGCTCCAGGGCGCAGTGAGCAGCCCTCATGCCAGGCTTCATAGCACTTGTCAGGTACACCCAGGCCTGTGTTGACCAGTGGCGCTCCCTCTGATGTTCTTGCTCCCAAGCCACGGGGATTTCTTCCGGCTTTGCCTCTCCTTGTGAAGAGTCCAGGTCCGACTGGGCTGCGACCCACAGGACACTCAGGTCCCCTGACACAGACAGACAACCAGCACGGTGCGGCAGCCGTGTGCCCAGAACGTTTGACTCATTTTGAAATGTTAGGGAGACATCATTGTCAGAACACACCAGCAGCTGCTGTCACTTGGGTGAGCAGATGTTAGGCCTCCAAAAGCTTCACTGATAATTAAAACACTAACAGTTAGTGTTTTACCCTAGCCGTGGTTCTGTTTATTGTAAATTTGATTTTAATGGTGCCTGTGTGTGGTTACTGAGAAGTGGTTTGCTTTTTACCTGTATACAAAAATGTCTGCGAGGAAGACAAATGTCTGTTTCCTCTCATTTCCTCAGGAAAGAGATGAAGATGCTGTAATATAACGGAAACATGAGCATGGCTGCATAGGGAGTGTGATTTCTTTTATAGGGTTTGCCAGAAAAACAAAAAGAGAAGTTTAATCTGTACCTTGTTAGCCTTTTAGAGTCAGGCTTACTAGAGACGTGCCCTGCAGCAAGGTGGGCGGCCTTGTTTGCGGATTTTGCCTTTGAAGGTGTGTATAATGTGAAACACTTTTGTCCCTGACACTGTGCTATCTGCACTGGGGCTCATAAACTGTCAGAGGACATTCAAGAAAAAGTCATTGGGCTCCCTAATTTTCTGATTCCATGATGCAGAAAAGAATGTTTGTCCTAGTTGGTTACACTAGTTGGTTGCACTAGTTGACTGGTTAACCGGGGTAAGTTGCACAGAGGCAGCCGTCCTTGGGGGGCGCCGCCTACCTGGTCTAGTCTGAAGATCTTCAGGCGGCTTCACCGGGAGGGCCGCCTGGATTCCAGGACCGAGCGTGCTGGCACTGTCACCTGTTCTCTGCTGTCGCCACTGACACTGGTCCCTGGGAGCAGGCCCAGGAGCACAGTGAGGCTGCACCTCGAGAGGTGCGTGCTCACCTGAGACCCTTCCTGGTGCCAAGGCCTACCTGGAGAGCCCACCCTGTGTGTCACTTCATGGGTCCCTCTGCCACCCTTGGCTTTGTTCCATATAGGACTTCAGACATTTGAGCACGTTTTACTGGTAAATCAACTGGCTGTTTTTAACAAATGCTATTCGTGGGTAAATGACAAGATCAGAGCATTTCACATTCTAACTTTAAAGTGGCATTTCATCACTCTCTGTGAAACTTGATGACACTATTTCTGTCACCTGAGTCAAATTTCTGAAGTTATGTGGCTGCCTCTTGGTGATCTATCAGTACAGCTCCCAGGCTTCTGCTCAGCAGAGAAACAGTTAACTGCTTCCCTCCCCTCACCCCCCAAAGCCTGTCAAGATATCCTGGAAGGGCACATCTTATCTCACTGAGTGAGATTTGTGTGCCCAGCTCCCATTACCTTACATCTTCATGCATGAAAATGATAATGTATACCTAAGGGTCTGATATAATACAAAGTTTCTTAGGGTGTGTGACTTTAAAGGTAAAATATTGTCTTTTATTCTTTGTCACTCCTCAGTGCCCATGGAAATATCTAGTTCCATGGAGACTACTCTCACTAACGTTAGAAGCCTGCACGATTATACATTTCCAACTTGAGGTAAAATTTATTCGTAGTTTTTTCTGAGTATCTTAGAATTCTCTTCAGGGGTCTACATGATGACCTTCTGTCATTCCTGGTGTTAAGTGCAGGACTGATAGTAACCAAAAAAGGGGTCTAGAAGGCTCGGTACCCCAAGGTATGTCCCGGTTTGTGGTAAAATTTCCTTTACTAAAAAGTTCCTGGTGTAGCCTAAGAAATTGTACTGTGGAATTTATGTGGAAGAGTTTCTCAATAAGGGTGTGAAGTTTGGTTAATTTTTACAGAAAAGCAGTTTTCCCGCATCTCTTTTTCCAGAACAGGGGCCTTTGTGAAATCGAGAACATCCCCAGGCCTTTACCCTAATCTTTATCTACCTTTGTGAGTGCACATGCGGTGAGGGAGTATATGGCAGATACTTACCAAAATTTCATTTAATTGTGTTGAGATATATTCAGTACATCACATCCATAGGCCAGCTCATGTCAGCTGGGGTTTAGAAGGTTCAAGACAAGTCTCTGCTCTGAAATAAATCTAACTAGTGTTAGCTACCATGTTTAACACGTCAAAGACTAAAAGTAATTCTTCATTTTGTATCTCAGCTAACCTAGTCATCTCTATTTTGTGTGTGAATTTTAGTGCCACTGACTGGAATGTGTCTCTAACCCTTGAAAATTATGAAGAGACATGAGGTAAATAGCAACCTGTGTTCTCTGAAAAAAAAAAAAAGAGAGAGAGAGAGAACCTGTCATTTAGTTTCTTGACTATAAGACTAAGTGGTTGCTCTGTCCCATGTGGTGACACTCTCTCTTTGATCCTAAGTCAGTTGATGGAGTTTTCCCCAGAGGAACCTGCGGAAGTCTGGGCTGTTTGTATGGGAGTAGCTGTTTGAATGGGGGAAGCTGGAAGGCAGGCAGTTCCCATGGTAAGTATCAGTATTTACGGGGGAGCGCTTCCTTTGTCCAAACCAGATTTGAATGAGAGTACCGTAACAGGCATCCGACATAATGCCAGGGAATTACTATTATCTTTAAAATGAATAAATCATAGAGCAATTATCGATATCGATTTCACTGGCTAAACTATTGGTGACTGCTTTGTGAGAATAATGTATTCCCTGCTTGAAATTTCTAAAAGGTTATATTTCATTGAATTTTAATTTGTCATTTTTCCTGCTTTCACTTGAGAAACTTATAAGCTTTTGTGACATTAAAATATGGCTCTAATTTATTAGCATAATCTGTTAATATTGTTTCATTTTAATAGACATTAAGTATGATTTCTTAACATTCTTGTTAAAATTACATCTTAAAATTGAAGTTGGGAAAAATTAGATGTGGCTTAGAACCACAATGTCATGTGTGTCCCAAATTTCTATATGAAAAGTATTTTTTTAATCACATCATATTCAAGGTGCTTTAATTATAACAATGAACCAACCCAGCATTTTCAAGCTTAGTTGCCCTACCAAAATAGAAAATCTAAACTCCCCACAGTGTCTGAGTTGTAACCTAGCAATGTATAAACATTTAGTACCATTTCAGGAGAAGCTTTGAAATTTAAAATAAATGCTGGCTCATAGCAACAAAGTGGTTTACATAGGACATTAGCCCAGGCTCTCATAGCATTAGGCATTTCAACCCCACGACGTGTCTTTTTAATGCCATCTTTATCTGCTACGTGATGCATGAAATCTACTTTCAGTTTTAGAACTGCCAACAACCTTTGACCCCGTTAGTGGAGACACAATGTGACCTTTCTATTGTCATCGGCTTTCATTCTCTTGAAAATTCTATGAATTTTTATTACAAGTTTTTTTTTGAACCAAGCTGAGGCTTCCACAAATTACTTGCCACAGATGAGATGAAGTTGTTGAAGTGGCGTGAGATAAGTTTTACAGCCGGCGTGTGCACGAGGAGCCCAAGCCTGTGTCCCGCAATGTCATACCCCAGTAACTGCTGAGCCTACTATTGGATAAATACATCATTTTATGGAACATTGATTGTTCTATAAACCCAATGGAGTATTATGCTCTATGATCAAACCATTTAGATTGTGTGTAGAGCACAGAAAATGCCATATTCAGGATGGTACTAAAAGTGCCATTTGTGTATTTTATGGATGTCATTACAGGGGAAACTTCTCTCTGTAGGCCCTGTTTACTGCAAAATTTTTTAGTCTGTAATGACATTTTTCATTCACAACGTATGCCTTCAAGAGAGGGGGCCCTTGTTTTATTTTTTTCATTCGCGTTTACTGCACAAATTCTGTACATTTTAATTAAATGTAAGCTTAACAAAAGCATAAGGTATTTATTCTGTGGGAAAAAATGATGACAGCGAAGAGAGAATAGCACATACCCAGGGCAGCCTCCAGGTTCTCTGCCCTGAGTGTGGCTTCCCAGAAGCTCGGCAGAGGCAGAGCAGAGCCCTAAGCACCGTTTGGGGAGCAGAGTCTTGACACTTAACCCCTCCACTCCCCCATGGTGGGGCTGTGTTTTGCCACTCTGGAAATGTTGGCTTCAGGGGAACCCATGGGAAGGAGT
The DNA here is from genome assembly GCA_963573935.1 of Arctocebus calabarensis. Lineage (NCBI taxonomy): Eukaryota > Metazoa > Chordata > Mammalia > Primates > Lorisidae > Arctocebus > Arctocebus calabarensis. Next base: position 124,053 of record CAUYON010108525.1, read on the forward strand.
GGTCTTCTCCAAACCACTTCCCTGAGAACAAATTCTCAGACACCCAGAAGAAAACCTTTTCATTTCAACCAAGTGGTCAGTTTCCAGGGCATTTAACTGAGAAGAGAGTTTGATATCTCTGTGCTCATGAAAGGATTTCATAAACAGGCACCAGGCTGCGTTTTGACCTTCTCACACTTTCCACGAAAAGCTACTCGTTACCCTGTTGGGAACGGATCCAAAAAGACTGCATTTAGGCCCAGCATTCAGTTAGCTCCTCTCACCATCCTGAACTGAGTCACTGGAAGGTCAGTCAGGCACAGTGGCTCACACCTGTAAGCCCAGCACTCGGAGGCCAAGGCAAGAGGATCACTTGGGCCCAGGAGCTTGAGACCAGCCCGAGCATATAGCAAGACCCCATCTCTACAAAATAGAAGAAAAGTGAGAATACAGTGTGCATCGGCACGCCTGTATTCCTGGCTGCTCGGAGACCAAGGCAAGAGGATTGCTTGAGCCCAGAAGTTAGAGGGTACAGTGAGCTATGATGCTGTCACTATGTTCCAGCCTGGGTGACAGAGCAAAACTCTGTCTCAAAAGGAAGAAAAAGAAAAAGGAAAGTGCCATACAAATACTATGTTGGGCATCCATGGGAAAGTGCCATACAAATACTATGTTGGGCATCCATGCTCCATTAAAGCTCTGTGCAGTTTGGGAGTTAGCACAGTGAGTAGGAGGTTAAAGATAAAACCTGTACAACCTTCCAGTTTTCCAAATACCATATCCATTTGGCCATCTGCACTGGTGAGCTTTACAGTTCCTGTTTACTAGAAAGAGCTCAAAAATTAAAGTCGATGTGCCCAGTAAATTCTTGGTCATAGCCCAGTTAGAATTTAAAGTTACAATAGAGATTCACATTAGTTTAAATGACACTTGAACTTATACATAGCTCAACATTAATTCATTATGGTTGAAATGGAAGAATCTTCAGTGGGTGAATCTTTTTCAATCTGATTGAGGCTGTTACATTTTATAGGTGCTATTTTTCAAAGCAGTACTGACAGCACTCGAAGTTATTAAATTGCTGAATCAAAAGATGGACCTGCACTCGCATTTATGAACTGTGATGGACTGGCGGGCCTGTGCTCGCACAGAGGTTAAGATGTTACTGGTGCTCGGCTTCATCACACCCCATACTGACAGCAGTATTTACCCATGTAGTTTACTTTAATGGTCTGGAAGTGGCTTAACCCACCTCTGGATTCAAATAAATTCAGTAAGTAGTTCAGAATAGCATAATTATCAGAGCTATAAGGGATTCAAAGAATAATTCTATACCCAAGGGACTTTCTGTCCAGTTGCAAGTAAAGAACGGCATTGCTTGGACTCAAGTATGCACTGTTTCTTCCAGAGATGACCCAGGAGTGGGTAGTTTGTTCTTTCATTCCCAACTACAGTAATTTCTCCTGTTTTGTTTTGTTTTTTAATGTATTGCCACAAAGTCTTTTTCTGTAAGTAAAAGCACTGGGGGAGGGGCTAATTTGATAGTTGCCTTGTTGTTCTTTTCTTCAAATTCTGAATTAGGCTGAAATTAGAAAATAATCAGAGACAAACAAATCAAGTTCAGAAGAATGTAAAGAAGGCAAGCAGAGTATTGCATCCTAGATGGAAAAGTAAGAGTTAGGGGAGCACGTGCCGGCATACCAGAGGAAGCTTTCTCAAATACAGTTGATGACAAAGATGTCGAGGTCCAGAGGATGGCAAGTTGACTGGGACCGCCACACCATGCCTAGCTTGAACTCAGGCATAGATGGAGTAAAGGTGGGAGCTCTGTGGAGCACCCCCCTCATTTGGTCTTTGCTCACACACGGAGCAGTCCCCGAGATTTTAGGGGGGATTAAAGTTCAGGAGATGGCCATCCATACAGACACTAATTCAACCCTTTCTTTCTAAGATCTCTTTGCTTTACTCTAAGCTCATGCTTATCTTCTGAACTCTAATCTCCAGGTCCAGGATGGGTGGAGGGCTGTTGCCCTCAAAGCAGAAGGGGACTCATGGAGGGACAGAGCTCTGAGCCAAAGCACATTCTCTGCAGTGTCCACTCAGATGCACTGGAGTAGTTCCCTCCAGACATCGCACACAGGGACCTGAGTGCTGACCTTTGAAGACCTGTGAATGCCACCAGCCAGCCTCACAGCCTGTTGTCTAGTACACGCTTGGTAACTGAAGCATACCACATTGCTGGCTCGTGGCCTCATTCAGTGGTGCCCAGTTGTTGTCTGTGCTTGCTAGTTAGGTAAACAAGAGAAAACGGGTATACTGTAACTAGGAAATTCCTTTGGCTAGATTTATGGACATTTTGGTCCTTCCTCTGGGAAGAGTTGGTGGACTCTTGGGATGAGGTGGTTTCCTTTGACTGGTTTATACGGGAGGGGCCAGGCCCTATTGAGCATGTGCTTCTCCTGGAGCTAGTCCTGGGTCACCCCACAGATCTTTCTGGATTCCATAGCCCCTCTGAGGTGCACACTCCAGAGAGTTCCCTGCAAAAGAAGGCTTATCAGTTAACAGCTGATTAATACTCTGAAATTGGGAGCAGCGGCCTGCAGGGTCTGACCCTGCCGGAGGACAGGCCTGGCCCAGGGCCTGTGCTCACAAGTGACCCACTGTAGGAGCAAATGTCTTCCATGTGCCAAGCAGAACTGTGCTTATTTTCAAGAGATGCTAGCAATAAATAATCTATAAAGTACGCCATTAAGAAAACTAAAAAGAGTAAAGTATAATATCTCAAAGACGAGGTTACTATCGAGACACGAAATACTCACTAATGATCCCTTGTTGGCACTTTCTTATTTAAGGGGTTGGAGGCAAGAATTAGAAAAGCACAGAAAACTTACAAAAGAAAAAAACAGGAACTCTATTTAAAATCTTAGCTTCTTTTTATGAAAATAAAGATTACCATTTCCAGCCCTACTTTACCCCACTGTATGGGAAGCGGTGGGTGCTGCCCTGAGTCTGGGTGCCTTGAGGGTGTGTGAGGGCGCCCAGCCCTCACGCCCGTCCCCTGTGCCCGTCCTGCTGCTGCCCAGCCTCTCTGCTCCACCCAGAGGGCAGTGCAGGTCTCCTGAGATCTCAAGAGGAGTTCAAAGCTCCCCTCCCGTGGCAGGGCAGGCCTCCCACACCCCTCTCCTGGCCCCACTCGCCTGCCCTAGTGTTCAGTGTGCAGAAGGCAGATAGTGAAGGACACAGGCCGAGTTGGGCTGTCCAGGCGGGCCTTATACGTGCTTCCTGGCACTTCACAGTCCCAGACCTGCCGTCCCACCCTGTCCTGCCTCCCTGTCCTCTCCTGGGCTCTCTTCTCACTTTATTGCCTCTGCTCACATCCCAGGGACTTAATGGTGTTTCCTAAAGAGTCAGTGTTGTCACTAAGAAATTTGGAGCTGGCCTTGAAGATCAAAGATTTCATCCCCTCTATCACAGTCCAACAATGTTCCTGCTCAAAGACATCCAGTGGGCCCCTTCTGTCCACGGCTCTTAGCCCAGACCCATTTGGTAGGAGGCCTGGGGCAGCCTGGTCCCATTTAAACTATTTGATCTTCTAAAGCCTGAGCCCTCAGCTGCCCAGAGGGCTCAGATCACCAAGATGCCAGAGGGGCAACCAAGCCATCCTGCCGCTCTGCGAGGTGGGCCTTGCTGCTTCTGCTGAGAGAATCCTCCTTCTCCAGCCCCGGAGGGATGTCTTGGGTCCTAGCCTGCGAGACAGGGTTTTTAATGTTGCTTCTTTTACAGATCTTTCCTGTGGCCAGATGTGTGGCTTCTTTGTCACTGTGGTTAATCTCGTCACCCTACACTGGTATTCACGTCCTTCACAAGCAGATTCATTCCACACTAGGCACAGTGCTGAGGTGCACAAGGATGAGAGGAGAGGCCGGGTCCAGGCTGCTCCGTGCCCTGCCCAGCTCTGCACCACCAGAGCCAGGCCCGTGGAGCACCCAGCCCCTGCCTGGCCCACGGGGACCCACTGTGGCCACATCAGGGCTGTCTTTTCACCCAAGTTCAGTGCCTAACACTTGGGGGACTCTCAGTAAATACTTATTGCATTAAACTCTTATAGGTGTTGATGTGTTTTTTAATTTAATATGCAAATAATTTATTCCTTTTTTTGAATAAACAAATATCACTTGGACATTTTTATAAAAGCCTCCCTGTGGGTTAGAAGATACTGCTGCTGTTCTGAGCTTCCCTCCCATCACTGACCACACGGTTAGAAAGGATGTGGCTGTGGGAGCGGCACCACACCCCCCCAGAGCTGCTGGGGGCTGTTTGCACAGCTAACCCCAAGTGTGGGCAGCGTGTCACCCATCTCAGCTGCATGCCTTCCAGCCTTTCGCTCACCACAGATGTCCGAGGACGTGTCGAGCTTCTAACACTTTCAGCATGGAGAGCTCAGGCACTTTTGGACAGTGATTCCTTGAGTTTTTCTTGCAGTTTTAAAGGTTACAGAGGAGCCTTAGCTGTAACCCTACACACCCTTGTCCTGGCTCTAACTGGTCCCTGTCTCCCACAGGCATTGTTTCCAAGTCCTACGAGTGCCGTCTGAAGGGACAAGGAGCCACCTTCGTGGAAACAGACAGCCCCTTCACTGCTGCTGCCCTGACCGAGGAGTCCCCAGTCAGAGAGAAGCCCCCACGAAACGTCAGGAGGCCGGCCGCCACCTCCGAGCAACTGCAGCAGGTCATCATAATTCAGGGCTACGATGGGGACTTTGCCCTCGACGCCTCCGTGGAGGAGACAGCTGCCGCCACTCTGCAGACACTGGCCATGGCCGGCCAGGTTGCTCGGGTGGTGCACATCACAGAGGACGGCCAGGTCATCACCACGGGTCAGAGCGGGGCGCACGTGGGCAGCGTGGTGCCTGGGCCCATCCTCCCAGAGCAACTGGAAGATGGAGCCACCCAGGTGGTCGTGGTGGGGGGCTCCATGGAAGGGCCCGGCGTGGACGAGCCACTCAGTCCCCGTGGTGCTGTGATCCAGCAAGTGACCAAGCAAGAGATTTTAAACCTCTCAGAGGCTGGAATCCCTCCCCCCGACGCCTCCTCGGCCTTAGATGCACTGCTCTGCGCAGTCACTGAGTTAGGGGAGGAGGAGGGCAGGGCTGGGCACGAGGAGAAGGACAGGCCCAGCCCCAAGGACATGCTAATCCAGCTGCCCAGTCAGGAGCCTTCCCGTGCTGCCACCCCCCCAGGGGCCCCCGAGGTCCAGGTGCTGCAGGACACTCAGGAGGTGCTGGCCGATGGGACCCGTCCCTCAGCCGTCGTTGCCCCCCAGGAACCAGCCCAGGTGGCCTTCAAAAAGATGGTCCACGGAGTCCTGCAGTTTGCCATGTGTGACGCGGCTGCAGCCGGGCAGCTGATTAAGGACGGCATCACGCAGGTCATCGTGAACGAGGAGGGCGCTGTGCACATGGTGGCCGGGGAGGGCGCCCAGATCATCATGCAGGAGGCGGATGCACACGGCCTGCGGGTGCAGGGTGAGCGTGTGGACCTGGTGGAGTCCGACGGGGAGATCTCGCAGATCATCGTGACGGAAGAGCTGGTCCAAGCCATGGTCCAGGAGTCCAGTGGTGGCTTTCCTGAGGGCGCGACACACTACATTGTGACGGAGCTGCCCCCCGGGGTACAGGACGAGGCAGGCATGTACTCACACACCGTGATCGAGGCAGCAGGCTCTCGGGAGCTCCTACAGGCTGGGGCTGCGCTGGGCGCTGAGGCTGGGGCCCTGCATGGGGCAGAGCAGCTGACCAGCATGGTCATCTATACCCAGGAAGGGTCTCCGGCCACCACCGTGATCCAGAGCCAAAGAGAAAGCCCCGAGCTGCAGGAGGCGTAGGCTGGGCCTCTGTGCTGTCTGCGCCACACAGGCCTCGCTCTTCTAGAGTGTAAACCAAGGACAGCTCAACGTCCGAGGAGGGCCGAGTATGCGCCTGGCCACGTGCACATCCGCCACTCAGAAGGCACTGGGGGTGCCACGAGGCGCACCAGTGGGACAGACCACTGAGTGCATGGGAGGGCAGCAGAGCTCACGGCAGTGGGGCTTACAGCGGGGGGGGGCAGCCTTTCTGGCCCCTGGGCTCCCGTCCTCTGGGGACGCCCTGCTCTGTCCCAGCTGTTCTGCAGAGGAGACGCCAAGTGCTGTCTGGTTGGTTTTCCCATTTCAGTTATCAGGTCGGCCCCCAGCAGCAGAAGAGTAATGAAAATGGACCGTGTAGCTTGGGACGGATCTGCTCCTGCAGTCCAGCATGTAGCAACTTCACCATTTTATCATATATTTGGTTAAAATTACGACTACAATGGTTACCATCTTGGAGGAGTCCACTCCCTGTTAATTTGTTTTTAATTTTAGAATGACAGTGTCCCCAGACCAAAGGAAGCCTATTAGTTCATTTCATTTATAAATTTCCTCTCTTCATATAGTGTAGGCATATTCATTGCTTGGGTCACGTTCTGCATAAAAGAAGTTTTCTTAAGCCTTGAAGTTTATATTCGATTAAAGTATAACTTGGTTAAGACAACCGGATGCTTCTAATTTTGACTTAGTTTCATATGATAAAGTCTATATGAAATGTGCACTCTGGAAGGTATTGTTCTTATCAATATTTCGGTTTTTATAACAAATGTTTGTTCATATTGACATCATTTTTGCAGGATTTATTTGCGATTGATGTCAGTTAGAAATCGCTGACATTAAACATTAGCAAGTAGAAACCACCCCTCAGTGTTCACTTGCGCATTCACTGCAACTGTTGAATGCAAGTTTATGTTGCAATAATTTGGTTCTTGATATAATTGCTCTCATTTCTGTACCAAAATTGTAAAGTGCAAAGATTGTTTAAGTTCTGTTTCTGTTTTCTTTGAAATAAAATTATAGTGTTAAAAGATAATGAGGACATTGTCTTTCAAGCAGCCAGTGACAGGCAGCTGTGCCAACCACAGGCCCCGTCCGCCACGCCTGGCATCTTGCATCCCTGGGCTCCTTCAGAGATGCTGGTTTCTCCCACACATCTCCTGCAGCCTCCGACTGTTTTTTGAATGTCTGGCAAATGGCCCAGATGCATTCTGGTCATATTCTCTCATGGTTAGCATCTAAAAACTGGGCAGAACAGACATAAGAGGGAAGGAAAATGGTAGCTGGTTTGTTAAAATAGAAGCACCGTTTGAAACCTCTCTCCGAGGGGACAGCCTGGGCGCCGGCCCTCTGGCAGCTGCCCTATCCCTTCCTGACATCCTCATGCTGCCTTGAGTTCTTCCACTCTGGAGCCACCTCCCTTTCCACAGCCACCCCTCCAAAAACCATACGGTAAAAAGTAAAGGTAAAATCTCAAGTATGACACTGAGATCTATAATTAGCTAAGTATGACTTGTCCCTGGTCCTTAAAAATGGCAGGACGGTGCAGTTCTTCCTAAACAGTCCTCAGCGAACAGCGACGATCACTCCGTGTGTTATCAGGATAGAGGTGACCTTTACAAAGTGATGGCCCTCTCCAAGCTCCTCAGACATGTTTAAAAAAAAGGGAGGAGGGTGTTTTTCAGTGGAAATATTTCTTCCTGATCATCTCTCCCGTTAGCAGCAGCCCGCAGCCCCGCAGCTCAGATGCTAATTCCCAGCCGCGCGCAGCCCTGTACGGCTAACCTTTCTGCCGCAGTCCGGGGTGTTGACACTGACATGCTGCAGTTTACCGTTTGTGATTTATTTAGGATAAATATGTCTCAGGTGGCATTTAATCCTTCATAAAACCAGTGTAGCCTGCAGTGTCAAACCAGCAATCATGTTGTATGCACAATGAAAAGAGCAGGCCTTTGCATGAAAAAAAATTGTACAGAAGGTGTTTCTAGGCTCCGCAGGACTGCAGAGGCTTCCCTGAGCCATTGTATCCTGTAATTACCTAGGAGCTGGGTTAATGTTACCTCTCTTTTCTCTCTCATTACGCAACTGTTGGAATGTGAGGGGGCTGAAGAGGCACAGACACAAATGTGTGCCTCAGAATAATGAGGTGCATCGTGGCGGGAGAGGCTGGAGAGAAGACCTGGGCTTCACCTGACTCTCGCTGGAGGAGCAGATAGGACTTCAGAGAAGTCAGGAGCAAAGGGCGTGAAATACTGGGAGGCTGTGATCAGAAAGACCACGTGTTAGCTGCAGCCAACTGGGTGACTGGGCCCTCGTCAGCACAGAGACACGGCTGGATGTCTATGTCCCTGTCCTGGCACAGTGGGCAGTGCTCGCTGTGCACGGAGGACCTGCAGTCTTCGTGCTAGGAGGCCTTTGCCGGTGAAGCCACCTCACCTGTGCCTTGATCGGGCATCTTTGTGGGGCCCCTCAGTCCTCACTGAGCAGCCACCGGCGAGGGAGGGTGCTCGCCTGAGGCTCCCACTGGCCCACACACCTACGTCACCCGACGCAGAGAACATCCCTTTTGCTACTTGATTTGCTTCGAAGAACCAAGTGAACGTACTAAGACAATGTTGATGTCGCACCGAAAATTCCACAGTCACTTATCAGCTCCGTCCAGAAATGTGAACCCCAAAATATCAAAGAAAAGCTGGAACTGGACAGGCGTCACAGGGGCAAAAACACTGTCGTGGGGCAGTTGCTCAGGAGAGGCCCAGTGTGGAGCCGGGCTCCCTCTGCGCTCCTGGCCAAGGAGGAAGCTGTGGGTGGACGCCGTTAGGTTTAGGTTGCAAGTCACCAGAAGGAGACCGAGGGCGGGGAGGGGTGTTCCTGCCTCAACTGGCCCAACAGGGGTTCTTGAAGAAGGCAGGCAAGGAGACAGGGCATGGCCCGTGCGTATGTGTCTCAGTGTGAGTGTGTGTGCGTCCGTGTGTCTCTGCACCCATGTGCATGTCTGTGTGTGCACAGCTCTGCGTATGTCTGTGCGTGTGTGTGTGTGTGTGTATGGCCGTGTATTTATGTCTGTGTGCCTATGTGTATATCTGTGTGTGTCCTGCTGTGCCCAGGGGTGTGTGTGTACCCACCTGCATGTTGAGGGTGAGGGGACTTGAGCAGGTGATTTGATGCAGAGGATGGGGTTTCCGGCTAACTCAACTTAGCAGGGTTCTTGCCAAGCCTAAAAGGTTTTACAGAGGGGCCTAGAAGGTTCAACTACAGTTTGGTCAGGTGGAGACACTTTGTCAAACTCCAGGAGGACAGGCCGCAAGGATCCTTGCTGGTCTCTGCTGGGTGCCTCCACAGCCCCTGCCACTCCCTCTGCAGCAGCTCAGCGTCGGGAACGTTCTGTGACCTATGCAAAGCCTGTGCATCTCAGCTCTACCGAGCTTTTTATTTTCCAGAACATAAAGCTAAAAAAACTGGCATAAAGAAAGCACTAGAGAGCTGGCCTGGCACACTCATAACCCCAAGTGGGTTCTGGGAGGACAGTTCATTTGTTTAGCAAACTGAAGAAAGAGCTGGAAGTTTTTGCCTCTTTCACTGTTTTAATACGAGCCCGTGATTTAGGGGTGCACCCACTTGGGCAGCACCCTCCTGCTCCCGCTTGAAGACACAATTCGTCTCCCACCCCTCTAGGGCGACATCATTTTACATGAAGAGAAAAAGTTAGCGCGGCGGCAGTTATACGTTTCGGAAGCACCTTCTAATCAGGGATTGGTGATTCATTATTAGCTTCAGCAGGCGATCCATCTGACATGGAAGGGGAAAAATTAGCAGCTGTCACTGCAGGACGAGTTAATTTCCTGATGGGCCTGACACTGAAAAGCCATTTGGAGACACGACGAAGGCTGACGAGAAAACCTGGCACTGCTTTATAATTGGAGGTAAAGAAAGGGCAGAGAAACAGGCCAGGGAGGCCTCCGCACGCGCTGTGGGGACATGGCTGTGGCAGAGGCCGCGGCCCTGCTGTGACCCTGGCTGGCTGTGGCCCAGGCAGGACAATGGCAGCTGCAGCCCCTTAGCTGACCGGCGAGGGCCAGCGTTCTCACAGAGGGAGAGACGCGAGTTCTCCTTTAGACGGCCCCTGGGCAATTTCCCTAAATGTCTCAGGATCTCAGTCATGGGCTCGCTTTTCATCACCGTGAGGACGCGACCCTATGAGATAAGGATGTGGAAGAGGTGGGAGGCCAGGGTGGCTTCCCTCCGCCCCGCAGTGGACCAGCTTCCCCGGGGTCTGCTTCAAGCCCAACCTACATAGACTCAGAGGACTGGCGTAGGAAACCAGCTTTGCAGCGGGGAGGGCAGGTACCTGAGGAGGACACAGCCTGTGGGATTCCAGAACCAGGACCTCAGCATCTGATCCTTGAAATCTTATGGGGTTTATTTACCAAACTGAGAAAACACAGGGTCAATAGTAATCTGGTGACCCCATTGATGCTTACTCCTGTCTTTCCTGGACCCTGGGTCTATGGAAACAGGCGGAGACAGCAGGAGTCTCAGACTCGACAAAGACGCGCACAGGAGGTACAAAGCCTTCTTCCTTCCTGGACTCCGTGCCTCGGCCCAGGACAGGGCCCCAGTTTCTCCTCCCAACTGGGGTGGAAGGATGCACATTGACTAAGGAGCCTGCCCGGAGCAGGAGACAGAAAAACACACGTGCCCACCATGCCCACCGTGGACACAAAGCCCATTACCAACACTCAATAAATCCGTTCTCACGTACTTCCTCCTTGGCCCTGCATTTTCAATACCTTTTAATAAATTCTTTTTTAAATGACCTAATTTCAATGAAAAGACAATTTATAACTGGTATAAACACGAACCCATGGCCCAGCCTCATGTCCATGCCCACTTGGGCTCTCCAATATCTCAAGTTACTCTTCAAATAACTTTGTAAGTGGAGGAGTAAAAACCAACACAAAGTGAGTTTGTTTTGTAATTTCCAAACTGAATTCTGGTTTGAGACAAGGAGCTTTTCTAAGGCTGACCTGGGACTCCCTCCTGCAAGGGACAGACGGACAGGGGCAGGGCAGCTTCAATTAGCACAGGGCTTCTCCAAGCAGGACACAGAAAATCTGCGGAGCAGTCACGGCTGATCTGTGAGCGGAGCTACACCCCAAGAGGAGGGTCCCAACCCTCCTCTTGATTCACCTCTCTCTCCTTTGCCCCTGATATGAGTTCAGGGGACAGAAGATACTTAATACCAAAGTTGCAACCTATGGCCTCTGATAGGCTGTGATGTTACTATCCCATAACTAAGACTGCTGAGTCACTTTTCTAATGACACCTGTGGATTCACAGCCAGCCACAGTTTCTTACCCACATTCAGAATGCCCGGTGGGATGGGCTGGGGGCTGGTCCCTTGGAGTATGGAAGTCTCTAGACAGATTGGGAACCGAAGGTCTTCCACTAGGGGCCAACCCTGGCCCCTCTAGCTGTCAAGAGTTCAGGGTGCCTGCCCTTTTTCTCTGTTCCCAAATACAAGCTTAATTCCAGGGCAGGACCTCTGTAGTTTCACCCTTGTGCTCCGAGCTGGTACAGCATGGCACGTGGTAGGCGCTCAGTAAGTTCCTTTGAATGGATGGATAAATCCACAGATGTTCAGCTAGTAAATTTTTCTTGTTTTCTTACCTTACTCTCTGTTGATTTAGTCATAGTTTTCTCAGTTCAAGAACTTAATTGGCCTCGTACATCGACAGCTCTGGTGGCCATTCCAGAAAAGAGTTGCAAATGCTTAGAAGGATGGACCAGGCACTGGCATCAGAGCACAGCCTCCCAAGGGGAGGATCTCAAAGGTGAGCGTAGTCATGTCAGCAATGAGGCATGTAACACTTTATAGGTTTATGCATTTAAAACTGTCCTGTCTCTGAAGGGACACCATTGGGAATCATGAAACCCAGATGCCCGGAGGGTGCAGTGCCTAAGTCTTCCTCTCTCCGGCTTCTTCCTTCACTTCTTGTCCTACAAAGCCTAGAACCCATGGTCTGCTTGCTTCTCCTCCCATTTTCCTCTTTCTGCTCTTAGAGTTCACACTCCCAGGGCTCTCCCCAGATAGCCCTACCCCCGCAGCACTACAGAAGTGAGGATCCCTTCCCCAGGGGTGGATGGCAGTGGCAGGGGTACCCTCCCAGGGCCCCTCATCCTGCACAGTCAGACCAGCCCCTGGGAGCTGCTCAGAGAGGGGGGTTTGCTGTTACATCTAGATGAGCTATCTGGAGACAAGCTCGCTGAGCCAGGGGCCCCTTGAAGCCTGGGCTCCGCACACTGTCTTTGCAAAGGCTGATTTGTTTTCAGGCTGGCCAGAGGTCAGGGGCCTGCACCTCTGACAGAGTGCAGGGCAGTGTGCAGGGCAGTGGGAGGGGCCAGGGGTTCAGGGAAGGCCACGCCCAGACAAGTTGCTCGGGGAAGCCAGATAATAGGGCAGGGGACAGTGATTCAGGGGACCTCATGCTGGGTTCCAGGGCAGCCACTTGCCCTCTCAGGCCAGGTGCTGAAATGACAGATTTTTATATATTTTTAGAAATAAGAAAACAAGTAAGAGGTACAGGTTAAAAATATAATGGATATCATTTTTAAAATTCCATCAAAGGATTGGAAGGTAAAGTCAAGAAATGTTCTCAGAAAGGAGGCCCAAAAGAAAAATAAATTAATTAAGTAGTTTTCTTAAAATCAGAAAAAGTATCAGTGAAAGATCCGAAATTGACTAAAAGGTATAGAAATGGAAAATGGGTAAAATGGAAAGAAGGAAATTATCCAAGAGTTAATCATGAAAATTGACTATGCTGAGAGATAAGAGTTTCCACCTTAAAAGAACTCACTATATGCTGAGAAAAATGAATGCAAATTCAAACAGGTCTTCATAAAGTTTCAAAAGTCCAGAATACACAATACTAAAATCCTTCACAGAAAAAAAAAAAAAGGTCCACACAAAGTAAATAAAGATGGCATCAGACCTCTAAAACCATTACTGGGTACTAGAAGTCAAAAAAGGAGTATCTTTATAATCCTAAGGGAAAGTTTTACTATCAAATAGGAATTCTATAACCAGCTAAACTATCAATCAATTATACTGTTAGAATAAAGACATTGTCATATGTGTAGTTTCCCCCAAGCTCCGCCTTCCTTATACCCTTTTCCACGGAGCTACTAAAGGAGATCTCTTGAAGAAGACAGATCAGTCTTGGGACACAGGATTAAAAAATTAACATAGAAGGGACAAAGAGAAAGTCCAGAGCAATGCTGTTAGAGCAGGTAAAGAAAAGGAGCTGCAAAGAGCAGATGGAACTGACAGATAGAAAGTCTGAGTGTATGGATAGGAAAGAATGAGTGACTCCTCCAAAAACCTGAGCTGATAAAAACGAGATAGTTATGCCAGAAAAAACTAAACAAGTGTGTGAGAGGGGAAATCAAATTTCAGTACACTATAATATGTGATTTATCAGTGAACATATTTACACAGTGACATTCATAGTGAATATGAGTTCAATAAACAGTGTACCAGGGCTGTTAACATGAGAATATGAGACCCTTGGCTGTCCTGATGGGGCGTTCATAGACCACATCTCCAACCGATGTATCAATGTGAACATCAACAAACTGCAACCACCATCTCTCACCCAGATGACAAGCTAGCACAGGCTACTTGGAGTGTCTGTCCCCAGGATCATCGCTAGAGAACTCACAGAGGGAATGGACTTGGGGAGTAGCAAGGATAAGGATACTCTGCCCGCTGTTCTGAGCTCAGTATTTGGAGCAGGGGAGCTAGGGAGGCCTAGGCCCAGGCATTCTGCAAGGGGAAGTCAGAGCAGCTGAAATCTGCTCTTATTCTGCAGACAGTCATTGCCCAACCCCTCTCTGGAGAATTCTGGGGCAATAGCAGGCTCCTGGCACAGGAGCCCAGAGAGAGCCAAGCAGAGGAAAGCTTTGCTGGCACGCGTGGGGTGGGACGGTGGGAGGGACAGTGGCATTCATTCCATTCCTGCACTGGAGCCTTGAATTGGAAGCTCCTCTTCTTGGGTCCCCTTCTAACCTTATTTAAATAGCTACAGTTGTCTGAACACTTAAAAAAATAAGTAAACATTCATAACGATGATGTAGAAAGTGAATCTATGTTTTTTTTTAAAAAGTGACACTTCCCTTTATCCAGGAAGCCAAGTGCAGTCAGCGGATCCCCATTTGCCTTGATGCGCCTGGCTGGTGGCTGGCTCTAAGCCATGCGAGTCTGCCCTCTGCCTTGGGGAACCAGCCCAACGATGCCTGAAAGAGCCTAGAAATTGCCAAATCACTGGCCATGGAGCAAGATGTCCAAACAAGGGGAGTTTTTCAGCCCACATCCATGGATGAAAGCATTTTATTTCCCTGCTTTCTGATGTACATGTTGGAAAGCCACCCGCCCCAACCCCCTTTTGGATATTGGAAAGTAATTAAGTCAGTTACTTCAAGTGGACTGATGATAATTCCTACCAATTAGCTGTATAATAATCATCCTGGCCATGTTTAGTTATCTGAGCAAGAGACAAAATTACATACCGCTGCATACCAAATAACTTTTATAATATATATTTAAGCAGTCAGAAACGGTCAGATGCCACCAGCAGACTCTTCGCTTCTCAAATGGTTTCACTGACATGCTCTGCCATCTTGAGTCTATTTGCACAACTTGATTTGAGGGTGTTAAAAGGGGGAAGGACGGAAAAAATATCTAAGTGTAATGAAGAAAGGAATGACTTATTTCCAAGAGAGCAAAACCACCTAAGAAAGAAAATTCCATCAATCTCATGATTCTGGCAGCCGCCCTCGCAGAGCACAATGGTGTGAGGCTTCGTTCTGAGCAAGTTTTCTTAATAGGTTTGGCTTCTAAAAGCCACATTTTTGTTGTTGTTTTGTATTTGGCATGTGGAAGAGGATAGGCCTTCTAACCCAAAGGACATCAAAGCTGAATTCAAATTGACTTCACGTGTGGTCATCTCGGAGTTTCTTTGAATAAACCAATGGCCACTTGTTGACCCACCGGGCTCCCCAGGACTCTGCTCTAGAGTCCAGATCTGTATCACCTGGAGCATGCTCTCAGGGCAGCAGCCTTGTGGGCATGCGCTGCTCCCCAGATCCCAGCAGCAGGTGACCTGAGTCACACGTGGTGCTCCTTCTGATGGGGGAATGAAGGGAAGCTGGTCCCCCTCCTGGCATCACACTGCACATGAAGGGACTTCTCCTCTGACACAGCCGGCACACTGCTCTTCTGCCTGCCCTGGCGCATCACGCTCTCCCTCGGTGGGCTACCCGAGCCTGCAGTGCACAGTGGGGGTGGGGGGAAGAAGGGCAACTTAGCCTTGGAGCCAAAGCCAAGCCCCTCAGGCTGCTTACTAGCAGTAAAGCCGGCATGTCTTTGGCATCTTACTTTCCAATTGGTTCTGAACTTGGAAGGAAAAGAAGGGATGATTTTTGCCCTTTATCTCTCCAAAGTACAGATTTCTATTTTAGACTTTAGCTCTTAATTTCCTTTGCACAACAATAGCAGTAAATGGCAATAGAAGTTAGTCCTCAAGATTCCACCCCAAGACCTGGGTCCCACTCTAAAAAGAGTTAAGAGAGACCGTCAAACTTACTGCCACCAGGACATGGCATCCTAAGAGTGGGCCCAGCTGTGTCTTTTGAGACTTGGAGCAGGGCTTCAACAGGGATCGTGTGGCATAGCACTAACCAGTGTTCAAGTGTACAAATCCCAAGAACCTGGAGCACAGCCTCACTGAAGACTCAGCAAAGGAGCCCTGAATCCAGATAGCTCTTCTGGAGGGCAGACTCCCGGGCCCATGCCCAAGACTGCTCAATAGGTCTGAAATATAACCTGAACGCTGGAAAGTTTAAAAATATCCATCAGTGAGTCTTACCTGTGACCAACCTACGAAACGCCTAATCAGCCAGGTCTCCCTGCAGAGATCCAGAGACATGGAGCTACCCCGAACCCAAGGGTAGGGGACAGAGACATGGAGCGACCCCAAACCCAAGAAATAAGATTAAGTTGAACAGAGATACGGGGAAATGCCGACATTCACATTCTTTCAGTCAACTGCTCGGGGACGAGTCACCTATCCCCGAAGGGGGTCACCTGGTGTCTCTTGCAGACCCTCTTGACTTCAGGTTCCTCATCTGTGAATGATGCCCTTGGCTGTGCCGTGTCGTTCTGAAGACCCCTCCAGCTCTGCCCTCCCTGGTACTTAACAGAGAACGGGGACATCTGGCCCACAGTGGTCGAGATGTGAGAAGAGGGGGCACGGTCGCCATGCCCGTGTGGGCTGACTGCGAACAAGTGGCTATGGGAGGCATGTGCACAAACCCTACTCTGTCAGACGTGCCTTCACAGTCCCTGAGAACTGTGTCACTGGAGAAGCAGCTGAGGGAACTCAGCTGTAACATGGAACCCTGAGAAAGTAGGCTAGGATGTCAACTAAGTAATATCCTGAGAGCTTGAAATCAAAGTGTCACGTGGGAGAGGCCCTATTCACCAAGGAGAGCGACAGGGGCCCAATATCACAGGCCAAGGACTTTCTGTCACACGTGCCTGCCAGTGACCGGCACCCAGAGGGTGCTCAAGCATCATTCTTGTGAATCGATCCAATCCAGGGGAAGGGAAAGGAGGGCCATTCAGTTGAGGCGGTCACACCTCTTGCCTGGACCCCTGGAGTCATCTTTCATCTCTGCTGCGGCGTTCGCTGCCTCCCCATTGCTGCAGCCGTCTCCCCATGTGAACCCCATCCCACACCTCCCTGGCTAAACCCCACTGCCTCCGCATTACCTCCGAGACAGTGTGCCTCTCCCTACTATCCAAAGTGAAATTCTACAAAACAAATCGAATCCTGTCGCCTCCCATCTGCGATGTTTACCTGTGACCATGTGACAAGCAAGCCGGGATGCAGAGGCTTCAAGAGCGAACCCTTATCCTTTCCAATTGCGGTAAGTCAGGAATTCTGGAGCAGCGAGACCTGGAGCTTCGGGCTTAGGGTTACGGTGTCACCTAAAGGCTTGGTTGAGGCTGGAGGATCTACTTCCAGAGTGGCGTGCTCACACGGCTTTACTGCCTGTGCCTCCCACAGGCTGCGTGGACACGCTCCTGACAGGCACCTCTTTCCCCAGAGAAGGTAACCCCAGAGAGTGTCTAAAGCAGCAGTGTTTTTTAAAACCTTGCCTCGGACGTCAGACACCAAAATTCTCTCAAGGGGGAGAGAATTCGGTTCCACTGTTTGAAGGGAGTGTCAAAGAATTTCTGGCCATTATTTTAAGCCGCTCTGCATCCATCCTACTGTGACGTCCCAAGGTCCACACCCACCTCGTGGCTTTAGTTGTGTCTCATTCCCAAACACACCAAGCTCACTGAACATTCCTACTTTCTGGTTACTTGCCTTTGTACTTGCTGTTCTAGAAGTTTCTTTCAGTAGTCCCAACGCCTTCTCATCATTGAAGTCTCAATCCCACATCCCCCATTCTGAGAAGTCTTTTCTGACACTGAATACAAAATAGTGTATTCACTAGTCCTCATTTACCGGGTCAGGAAATAAGTGCTTTGGTGTTATTCACTAACTGTGTCTCCACCAGCCACCTGCCAGCTCCCTGAGAGCAAGCTCCTCGCTGCCCTGCAGTGCTGGGCCTCAGGCTGAGAGAGTGAACCTTCCTACCAGCCTGATTGGAAGGAGTTAGCCGAACACGAGAGCAGGTTGGAGCGGCTGACCAAGGGCTGTTGTGGGGTACCATGTTAGCTGGTACCTGATATGCAAAATTAATATCTCAGAACCTCAGCCCATTTTGTTTCATTGGACATCTGGTGAAATGGATTAAGAAAGGTCATCATTTTAATTGAGAAACTGTGTTAGGAAAGTCTCCTTTCCTGTCATCCTGACTGAGTGCCATGCCATCCTAACATCTTATGGTTTTTACCGGATGATAAATGACTTCATTTACATGAACTTCACAGAACAAACTTGTGCACTTTTTCGTTTATTGAGTCCAAAGCTATTTTTTTTTTCTCTAAATTTACCAAAGTTTTAAGGAAAATTACTGGTGACCCCAGTTCATAAGAAATTATATCCTGGTGAACAGGAGATGTTGTCGTAAGGAATTTGGAGGGAAAATCATGGTGGTCTTTACAAGAAAAAGATTGAAATAAATTCTTTTCTAGAAGAGCAATTCCTGCTGAAAAGATTCACATTTCCTTGCGGATTTTATCCAAAGCAGATCAATGCAACTCAACAAGAATGAGATCCAGTTTATAAGACACCTGTGCTCCCCTCCTGCGGGGCCAGCCATCCCTCGGTGCACGCATACCTGTCCCTTCCGATGCTTCAGTCAACAGCCACGCGACATCATTTTTCTTATGTCAGGTTCCGTAAAGCTTCTTTCTGCTCATTTAAAAATTAGTCTCTTTGGTTTTGCGAACTTTCCTACTAATCGTGTCTCCCTTTGCTAATGACCCTGACCTTCCACAGACGACGTCTCTCACGTCAGCCTTCATTTCACATCTTGCTCCTTGCTTGCTCCCTTTTTCTTCCCTTGGGTTTCCCATTTTTCAAGCCACAAGGCGGACTTCACTCTCTGAGTCTCAGCTGCTTCTTCCTGTCTTGGAGGACCCATTACCTATTGCAAAGGTCATTTTAAGTGTAATTTAGCTTAAATTATTTTCTAATCACCAATTTTCTTCTCTCTCTGGTCCCTCCCTCCTCCTAGGCCGTTCCTTCCCTTCCAGCCCCCACCCTCAATCTAAATTTCCCTTTTCAAGGATGTCTCTGTTCTCCGCAGCTCTGGACAACGTTGGATGAAAAGGATTCCTCATCTGCTATTTCAGAGGATAAGCTTCTGCTGCTCACAGCAGCCATGGAGGGCAGGGGGGCGGGAAGGGTGCTTACTGGGATTCATGAAAACAGCAAAAATCCTGGCCCGGGTCTGGGAGACCCCAAATGCAACCTCTGCCTCCTTTTCCAGTGGAGGGGGTCATCGCAGTGATGCCTGGAGTCCTAAACGCTCCTACAACTTTTCAGAACCCAGCGCAAAAGGAGTCTTATCAAAGTGACGCAACCCTGTGAAGAAATGGGTATGCAAGTGTGTGCACATGTGTGTGTACACACCTGAGTAAGTGTGCACGTGTGTGCCTATGTGAGCGTGCACGTGTGCACACAGGAGCATGTGTGTGTACATGTACATACAAGTGTGCATGTGTGTGGGTGAGCTGTGAGTGTGCAGGCCTGTGTTGTTGGGGAAGCAGGCAACCAGGCTACTGGGCTTTGATGGGTTCCACCTCGACTCCTGAGCCATTACATACCCTGCTGGCTTTTTCCAGAAAGTTCTGTCCCTAGCTTCTTCCTGGAGCGGACTGAGTGCAGTCCCAGGCCGTGGGGGGCAGGATGCCTGGTCTCCATGCAGTAGTGGCCTCCCCTGTCCCTGACTGACAGAGGGTCTCAGGAGGAAGCCAGGGGCCCTACTGTCCTTCCGAGGCTGCAGAGTGCAGCCCCAGCTGAGTAGATCTGGGGCCCTGAGTGTCGAGGCCTGGACGGCCGAGGGCGGGCAGACCTTACTCTGGGCCTCCACCTCCAGGCCTTTGCACCACTGCCCCAGACGGTTCTCAGCGGTGCTGGTTCATTGTTTTCTTCAAGTGTCAGCTGCACATCCCTCTTGCCCAGAGACCCCAGTGGCCAGTTTCCCTTTGCGGACAGAGGGAGGAATCTAAGTAGCAAAATGTAGACTCAGCTCTAAATGCTCCTTCCCACCCTCTCCCCTTTGGGGGGCCTCAAACTAGGGATTCCTACTGATAAATCAGGCTTTTTGGTGTGACAGTTCCTCGGAGCAGACGAAAAGGACCCGTGGCACACACGGCAGGGCAGGCATCTAATTATTGTCACTTTGCGGAGTGGCCACTGCTGGTCCTCTGCTCGCTACCACGATCCCCACTTCAGCAACTTGCTACTTTTTTTTTAGAGACAGCGGTTCTCTCTGCCGCCCTCAGTAGAGTGCTGTAGCGCCGAAGCTCACAGCAACCTCCAGTTCTTGGGCTTAGGCGATCCTCTTGCCTCAGCCTCCTGAGTGGCTGGTACTGCAGGCACCCGCCACAACGCCCGGCTAGTTTTGAACTTTGAACAGGAGGCATCATGTCCTTTGTGGCTCGGTGCATGGAGCTCTGGCCTCGTATACCTAGGGTGGCGGGTTCCAACCCGGCCCCGGCCAAACTGCAACAAAAACTAGCTCATTTCATGAGTTTGGGTGTGTTGTGTTTTTATTTTCATTAATCTAAAAGATTTTTTTCTAATTTCTCTTGTGATTTCTTCTTTGAGCCACTGGTTATTTAGGTGTACATTATTTAATTTCTACCTATTTATGAATTTCCCAAATTTCTCTCTGTTATCTGTTTCCAATTTCATTTCATTTCATCTGGAGAACATTCCTTAAATTTATCGAATATTCCTTTATGTCTTAACATATGGTCTACATTCTGTTACACTTGGGAAAGATACATATTCTCCTATCGAACTTGGGAAGAACGTCTATGATATTCTGTAGATATCAGGTAGGTCTGATGGTATATAATATTGTTAAAAGCTTCTATTTTCTGGTTGATTTCCTGTCCAGTTGTTCTATCCATTATTAAAAGTGGAGCATTTAAGTCTCTAGTTGTTGACGTGTATATTTCTCCCTTCAACCCCATCAGGTTTTGTTTCATATCTTTTAGGTCTCTGTGGTTAGGTCCATATATGTTAATAGTTACTGTAGCTTCCAGTTGGATTGACATTTTTGTTACCATAAAATGTTCCTCTTTATCTGTAGAAATTTGTTTTGTTTTAAAGATGATTTTGTCTCCTGTGAGTATAGTATTCTAGCTCTGTATGGTTGCTGTTTGTATGGTATATATTTTTCTATCCTTTGATTTTTTTAGCCATTGTGTATCTTTGAATCTCAAACATGTCTCCTATAAGCAGCATATAATTAGATCTTGGAATTTTTTTCATTTTTGGTCAGTCTGACAGTCTTGCCTTTTTATTAAATTGGTTATTCAATTGAAATTTAATGCTTTTACTGATATGGTTAGATTTAGTCTTCCATTTCTCTTTCACTACCTTCTTTTTTCATTAAATGGAATAGTGTAACATTGTAAGTCTGTTAATGATTTTTTATTCTATATATTTTTAAGCTCTTTTCTCAAAGATTGCTCTAGGGCTTACACAATACATCTTTTTTTTTTTTATAATTTTATTGAATCATAATTCTGTACATTGGTGCAATCATAGGGCACGATTCATATACATTCAGAAATGTTTTGATCGTACTGTTACAGTTAGCCTTCATGGCATTTTCTTGATCACTATATAA
>CAUYON010108526.1:0-53793 GCA_963573935.1 Arctocebus calabarensis
CTTGGAAATAGGCTGAAATAAAGACTGTCCCCCCCCCCCCCCGTTGAGGTATCAAGACCACAGCCAGGCACACTCCTAACATTCCAGAAGCCTAGGACAAGAGTCCAAATGGAGTCCATGTCCTGAGCCCACAGCCCACCCACTTCTCACCCAGCCCCAGCCCCATTTCTCACCATAAGTGGCCTGAAGCATGCTGGTGAGAACACTCAGCCCTTCTGTCCAAACTCTTTCTACACACTGCTGTCCTTCCCACACTGATGATGGCCTGATCTCTCATAGACTTGGGGCCCTTTGGGCAGGAAACCTCAGGATCCCGGATACCCAAAGTATTGTCCAGAAGGAAGGATATGGGCTCTGGGTAGGCAAAGGTGAAGCCAGAGGAGATTTGGGGCCCTTTCTGGAGTACAGGGACCCTCTTGTCCAGGGTTAGAAGAGATACTGCTTACAGCAAAGGTCTATCACAAGGAAAGACTCTTCTGGGCTGCCTGGAACCACACTGCTGGTGTGAACCCCCACTGCTAACCTCGCCACACTGGGACTTCACCCTCTCAAAAGGCCAGGTCTGGGTGATATCATTCAATGGCCAAACCCAAGTCACCTGTCTTCCCCAAAGCTGCTCTAGGCAAGAAGAAACCCCATTTGGGCTTCCTCCCACCATCATGGTACAGAAGGAGAAAGGGAATGTACAAAGGAAAACCAGGATACTGTGAATAAGGGTGATTAGTTGGATAACCCCAAAGCACAAACGTTTACAGCTGTCCCTTAGGACTTTATGATTCTTAGTAGTTGTGTATTCTGTGCTAGATCTAGTAGCATTACCATTGCCAAACACCCCTAACAAAAACTTCTCTAGTCATACCAATTTTGAGAGGGGTATACCCGTCTCTATAACCTCAGAGGACAAAAAGGCATTTATTTTATTTAATTATTGCTAGCATCTATCCACTTTCCTATGCTTTTTCATGTACTTTACCTCAACCTGAAAGGTGTCTTTTCTCTTGGAACTTATTTATAAGTAAGCAAGAGAGCAGGTATGCACCACATAGCAATGTTTCAGGCAACAATGGGCCACACATACAATGGTGGTCTCATTAGATTATAATACCATATTTTAACTGTACTTTTCCTGTGTTTAGATCCACAGATACTTCCCATTGTGTAGCAGTAGTCCATACAGTAACATGCTGTACAGGTGTGTAGCCTAGGAGCAGTAGTCTGTAACTTGTGGCCTGAGTGTATAGTAGGCTATACCAGACAGATTTGTGTAAGCACATCCTATTATACTCACACAAAGATGAAATCGGTTAACAATGCATTTCTCAGAATGTATTCCTATTGTTAAGCAATATACAACTGAACTAAGAAAAGTACCATAGACTATCCACTTAAAATCCCTCTGATGAGCACAGGACTCCAAGAGTCCTTTGTATTACAGAGGACAAAGTCAGTTCTAGTTTAGAACTGTGCTAGAATGGGACAGGAAATAAGACACATCCACTGTAGCACTTGCCTGGACACACGTTCAAGACCCTAGTCAGGGAGGGAAACAGCAAGGAAGTAGTTTGGAGCATCGCAGAATCCTCACTGTATTATTAGGCAGCTCAGACAGTCACAACCAACTACCAGAGACTGGGTGGCTCAAACAATACAAAATTTATTTTCTGACAGTTCTTGAGGCTAAAATTTCAAGATCAAGGTGCCAAATAATCAGTTTCTGATGAGAGGTCTCTTTCTGGCTCACAGACAGCCACCCTCTCACTATGTATTCACATGGCCTTTATTAGGTTGAGAGAGGGAGAGAGAGAGCAAGCTTTCTGGTGTCTCTTCTCAAAAAGACTCTAATCTTATGGAATAGGGGCCCCACCTTATGATCTCATTTAACATTCATTACTTCTGTAGAGGCCTCATCTCCAAATGAGGCCTCATCTCCAAATAGAGCCTTACTAGGGGTTAGGGATCAACATACACATTTAGGGGAGACACAGACATTCAGCCCACAACACAGTGTCCTTGAGTTTTGGTGTCTATGTCTACATTTATTTAAAAAGAGGGGTCCAGGCATTAGTGTGCCAAAAAACAAAAATTATTGAATGAAAGCTTCAAGCACACATGCACATACACAAGGAAGGGAAGGAAAGCATCTTTTAGAAACACAGAAACTTATAATACTGTAACGACCAAGACATACCATTAAGTGCTAAAAGCAAGTTGATGAGCACTGTGATAAGGATGGTACTAACTATGTACAAGTACATACACACGCATACTTGCACATGTCTGAAATATCTCAGAAGATACTTGAACAAAGTGATAAAAGCAGTGGCAGGAAATGGTGGTTTGGGCCTAGGAGTATAAGGGCATTTTTCACCAATTCTCTGGTACAGTTCAGCCTGAAAAGTATTCGTGAAAGCAAACAAAAGTTGGGGCACATTAGTTTACAATATTGCCCTGCAGATCTGCAAAAGAACAGAACATATACATATGTTATCTATTCAAATAGAATAGATATCTGAATTTAGAAGAAATGATAAAGAGCATAATTTAAGAATATTTATATAGAATAGAATTTTAAAAAGAGAGAGAAATGCATTTGCACTTAAACCAGTCGGAAAATGAGCTGCAGACCTGCAGAGTGTGTACCAGCCACGCCTAACCCCTTTCAGAGGACATATGTCTTTTATTCCACCTCTTAGGACCAACTCCTTCAGCAGATGGGCTGGTTTTAAAGAAATCGCTGGGGAATCCATGATTAATTAAAGCCTGGAATTTGCTTCCAGAATTTATTTCTTTTGTTTTCTTTGCTTCCTATTTATTTCTCGTGCAGTGGAACCACAAGAATCAGCAACATTATTTTCTATCCTTTGGAGAAATAACTAAACGTGGGCCAAGCAAACAGTAAGAAGCCAAGAGGCAAAATGTCACCATATACTTTTTGGTGCAAAGTTGTGGGAGAAGCGCAAGAAGAAGCACCAAATGTTTTAGTCAAATTGTAGGAAATTTCTGAAACATACTCAGAAACACAGAACAAATCTGTTAAAGAGAAAAGGAATTTGAAGTAATGGCAAAGGTGAACACGGGCTATTATGAAAAAGAAATAAAAATCCATATGCCTCCTAAAGGAGAAAGAAAAAAGGAATTCAGGTAATTGTTCTGTTTACTAAATACTACAAGGTAATTGAAAAATTACAGGATTTTGTTGACATTCTGAATATATCCAAATAAATACTTTTTTTTGGCAACAGTCTCACTTGGATACCAAGCCTCGCCGACAGCAACCTCAATCTATCTGGGCTCAAGCAATCCTCCTGCCTCAGCTTTCTGTGTAGCTGGGACTACAGCCACACACTATGATGCGTGGCTAATTTTTTCTATTTTCAGTAGAGACAGTGTGTCACTGTTACTCAGGCTGGTCTCAGACTCCTGAGCTCAAGTGACCCTCCTGCCTCAGCCTCCCAAAGTGCTAAGATGAGGTGTGAGCCACCACGCTCAGGCAATAAATACATTTTTCATTAGTAAAAAAGGTAAGAATGATGTTATCTATTATTTGAAAAAACACAGGAATCCTCTAACATTGCTTAAATAATTAAGTAAATAATTAAGATTTACTCTTATCTGTTCAAAACGTGAATTGAGGAATAAAAATTGGTATTTTGCTCCGGAAAGCATAAAGGGGGTAAATAAAGCTTCCAGAATGCTACAGTAGTGCCAGATAGGGATGCCCTGATTTCCATCATTGCACTTGATTCTGAGGCTCTGGCAGGATCTTTAACTGGCTAACTGTGATTTCTAGCAACTGCCGTGTTAAACAAGAACAGAGGGTTTGAGTTCATATTAGAATGCACCCCCTTTCTTTCAAAAGAAACCTACCCTGGGGTATCAGCCCTTCATCATTGCACAGAAGAAAAAGGTGAGTAAATAGAAAAGTGGGCAACAAAGGTAAAGCAGAGCTAGAAGATAGATTACTAAAGAGGAGGCCTCTATCTCCCCAAAAGGAACAGACAGAAGGGGGAGCAGCTTTGTTACTGATACTTGTGTGTGGCCACTTTAGAAACTTCATCTGAATCAATCCTTACAACAACTCAGAGAGGTGGCTGTTATTGTCCATGGTCTTCCAATGAGGAAACAGGAAACCCTTGCCCAAAGCCACTCGGCTTCAAGTGTGGAAGGCACTTGGATGGGGGTGGGGGTGGGACAACCCCAAATCTGCCTCCTGCTCCTAACTTCGCTTCTATCAGGGTCAACCTAGTTTCACATATGGCCTGTATTCCCTTGTGCTCGAGTTAATTTGTAAGATTGTCCTACATTTGTCTTTAGAGAATGACTCAATTTGAAGGTACTTCATCACCAGGGCACAAACATCTTTTCTAAGTGGGTACTGTTTGGGCTAATTAAGGAAGCCCGGACACGGAACAGCCTGGGAGGGCAGTCTCTGACTCACCCTCTTTGGCTTCATCTATGAAAACGGACCCTGAGGATTCTAAAGCAGAGAGTGATAGAAAGCAGGACTGGGCACCACCCTTCAGCTTGTTGGAAAACATTTGAATATGGCTTCTGTCTGACCCAGAAATAGCTCTTCTACAACTGAAATCTGTTTAGACACTCATTAAAAATATCTCTGCCTCTTCTTTCTCCCAAAGTGCCTCCAGAGCCACGGCAAATCTCAAAGCTCAAGTATTCCAGAATGCTTCCTCCCATTGGCAAAGAGGACGAAAGCTGTCTAATTTTAGGGTCTAACAGTTGGCATGCAATTAAAACTATATTTATTATCGGCCTCGGAGGAGACTAATTTATTTATGGGTAAATTAGGATCACTGCAATATAAACATGCTCCCACGGATCAGGAATTTGCTGAGCTAAACCAGGGACAGGAGAACTCTGCCACTTTTACAACACGGGGCTTATTGTTTCAAAACAAGCAAAAGGTCAGACACCTTTAGTCCCTCTTTTAACTTCAGTCCCAAATGATGCAGCAGGGTTATAGCCAACACCGTCTACGTATGTATGTTAGCATTGGTAATGACCTGAAGTATTTGATGATAAGAGATTATAAATAAAAAATATGTTCTCCTTCCTGAAAAGGAAATTAAACTGGTGCTAAAGTTCAGACTGATAGTATTTTGTTTCTCTTTCTGGTTTTGTTTTCGTTTTTTGCTTTGAAAACTTTACTGAGAAAAGATTTAGATCAGGCTAGAGGAATCTAACTGTGGTGGCTTATTCTGTGTCATGGATTTGCTAAAATAGAGGAAAGCACATCTTATATTTAAACAATGAGAAAAGAAAACTAAATAAAATGGCTGATAGTATGTTATCATTGCTTTCCTGAGAAAAGGGTTACTGTAATACTCCCACCTGCCAATTCTGTATCATCTCCACTTTCTTCTTTACGAGTTTTCCAATCAAATGAGAGTATGTCCTCACCTCCAACACATCGGTTTTATAAAAAGATTAAAGCATATAAAAAATACAAAAAGCACGTGTTGTTCCCAGCTTTTAAAAAACTATATCACAATGTTCTACGTGAGGTAAGACATTTTTTTCTTCAACTTATTTTCGTGTTCTGATGTAAGAAAAGCAGTCTGAAACATACAGCCGGGACTTCGTTTCACAGCTCTGTCATGTCTCCCCTTTCCCAGATTGAGGACGTAGGATGTTTGGTGACCTGTGACTAGGTTCTCTTGGTTATTCGCTCCTGCTGCCTTGGCCCTGGTGTAACTACTTCCACACGATTTCTAACTAGAACCTTCCAGGTCAAAGGCATCCAGCAAAAAGGACCAGAGAAGTGGTAACTACCCTTGAGCCCTCATCCCTCATGCGCAGAGTCGCCCTCCCCTTGGGTCACTCTACTAGGAACCGCCCCTGAGCACCAGCCCACCTCTGGTCTCGTCTCTCATTTCCATTCCATCCCTGGTCCCATTCTCCTCCATCTTCCGTGGACTACAATAAGAGCCTCCCAAAGGTTTCCCAGCTTCTACTCACAACTGATTCTCCAGGCAGCAGCCACACTTAGCTTTCAATAACAAAGCACGTGTCAGGACCTTCTTGTGGCTTCCCGTGACAACCAGAACCAAACACAAAGTCCTTCCCATGTCCTACAAGGCCTGATATTAAAGCATGGTCAGCCTCCTCCACGCATAACTGTGCCCATGACTTTCCTTGCTCAGGCAAGTGAGCGCCCACCTCAGGCCCAGCACTCCGCCTCCGGAGCCTTGCACAGCTTGGTCCTTCCTGCCTCTCCAGTCTCAGTTCAAATGGCAGAGACTTGCAGAAGCCCCAGGGATCAATTACCCTATGTTGGCACCCAAACCCCATTCCCACTCACTCTCCATCCCGCTACACTGCAGCGTGTGTGGTCTGAAATTATTTTTTGTGTGTCTCTTCCACGGGAAGATAAGCTCCATGAGAAGAGAAACTTTGTCTTGACTGTTGCTGATGAGTACTGGGAGTATACCAGGTGAGCACCTCTCACCTGGTATACTCCCAATGAATACTTGTTGTGGATGAATGAATTTTCCTATTTCTGAACACAATATTTATTCCCATGAGCTATTTATGAACTCAGTTATCATATTGGAGAAAACTGATGTGAGTGCTGCAAAGGTAAGGGTGAAAGTCTAAAAGCGTGGTGGTGTAGCAGAAACAAAAATGGAAGGAACCTGAGAATCCCTGTTACTTCAAGTAGCCTCCTGCATTGTACCAAGCGGTACTGTCACTCAAAGACTCTGGGAATTCCCTACTCTTACAACTCTTAAGAAAGTTCAGAGATCTTAACTAACTCTGAAGAAAGAGATCTTTGGCAAGAATGCATATTCACCTCGGGTGGGTATTTCTTAGAGTATAAAACATGACAAGGACATGCCTGGTTTTGGCAGATAAAGGAAACTAGAGATCAAGGCTTCTTCAAAGTCTAGGCCTATGTCTTGACGTCGTAGAACTTGCCCCTCCTCCCTTGCAGCTGTGATCTAACTCTGACCCTGCGTGAGTCCTGGAAATGGAAGAGGACGCATGGGAAGTAGAGCAGCAAGAATTCTGCACTTGGAGCCAGAAAGCAGAGGCTTGACGTTATGATCACTGACCTTGTAAGTCTTGTGACCTTTAAGCTTCAGACAAGCTTATTCCACCATCTGTGAAGTGGCGGTAACACCCCTCCTTCCTGGGGTAACATGGAGTCTGAAATGTGGCCTTCATGGGGCGAGCCCAGTGCTCACATGGGAGTGTTCATTTCCTTCCATCCTTCAAACTCTTTATCTCTTTTCTTTTCTCAGATCAAACACAAAAGAATGATTTAATTTGCCAAACGTGCTTCCAGAGTATCAATATATATATATATATATAGGCTTTTAAGGTTTAGTTTCTGAGCCTCAAGTAATCAGATGAGTTATGTCTAATCAGCTAGAGGTGACCTCTCCTTTGGCTGGTAACAGCCATGGATTTTGGAAACACATAGCCTTTGCCGCATTTTCTTCTCTGCGCATCACTTCCATGACAAGCTGCTTTCCTTAGAATGTATCAGGAATTCTGTTTCTTAGCAACACTTCTCCCACAGGCAATACAAGACAGAACATAATTCCCTGGGCATTAGGAATCTGCTCATAATACTGAAAATATTGCTAATTTTTCTTCATATGCAGGATCAGAAATCAGTTTCCACCCTTGGAACACAATACATTTGAGACCCTTCAAGGTGAAAAGTTTAGCCCATTTCTCATTCCAGGGCCTGCTATTTCAGGATTAATTCATAAGGGTATTATAGAACTTCAATGTCTTAGGTCTCATGGCCGTGCTTGTCATGATTCAGAATTAAGAATGGAGGCTCTCTGATTCTAAGCTCTTTTCTCCTACTACCTTCCAAGTTAATCTTTCAAGAAAGGATATCGACTTACTTCTTTTGACTAATAGCTACAATTTTCAGTTTTATATTCTATCTTTCAAAAAATAAAATTTTTCCATTTTTAATCGCATATAAGGTCATTGTAGACCTAAAGTTCATTTAAAGGTTAAAATTCAAATAAGTCTAGTATTTATGGGTATATTAATGATCTACGTTTCCACCAAATAATACTGGCTCCTGCATTTATTAAAAAATTATTAAGTGCCAGGTGCTCTACTTAACTTTTCATATGCTGTTTTTAGTCCTCATAAAAACCTTGTACCTTGTTAGATGCGTAGTAATTCTCATTAATGGTGGAACTGAGTTTTAGAAAAGTTAATTAACTAGCTCCAGGTCACATAGCTAGTAAATAGAGACCCATGTGTATAAGTAATTAATCAATCTTTACACTGTAATATTTTATTTATTAGTTCCCTTGTTTTCTTTAGTTTGTGTTCTAGTCATAGTCTTTGATCTAGTTTATTGAATCTAGTTAAACAAATAAATAAAACTACATGTGATTTTACATTTCTACAAAAGGTGATTTTCCCCCAAGGAAACATGAGCTATCCAGAATTAACACTTAAACCTTTTACACTGTATGTGGCAAGGAATTGTATAGAATAGATTCAATATAGTAAAAAAGCTCTAATGAGTTGTGGGTTATTTTCTAAACAGATAAGTTTCTCACCCCCAGAGCCAAACTATTTTTCAGCTGTTTAATAATTAGGTTAATTTACCACATCTTCTCTATGTCTGCAATTTTGCCATGTCCTGTGTATAACTAGGCAACTAGCAAGCAAAACAATGTGGTCATAATTATTTAAAGGGTGTTGCTGTCTGATGGATTTACTTTTTCCTGTCATTTTTTTTAAATGACACCTAGCATTTGGATGGCTTGCATTTTGTATGACTAAAAACAGTTTTGACATTATAATTTAATAAGATACTCCTTAACCTTAAATGAGCACTCCATCAAATTGGCACAATCCAACAAAGTACATTATCATTTTGATATATATTAAATAGTGTGTTGGAAGGGATAGCTTTCTCTTTCTACATATAGAAATGTATGTGTACATATCTATATATATATATTTCTCTTTACTTATATTTATATATATATGTATATTTTCAATGGAGTGTCTTAAGGGTCAATATATAATATATACTAAATGGAGTGCTTATGATGAAAGGATATGTTAAATACACATTTCTTCTTTCAGGTACCTTGTGTTACTAGCATATTGCTAGAGGCATATGACATTATTTTAAAGGGCCATTAACATTAAATGCCTCATATACGAATAAATGACAATATAAACAACAGTTGTACTCTATACAGAATAACCCATGAGGGAATTTTTCTAGTTAAGTAGAGGAAATGCACTCTATAAACTCTCACGCTTGTCTCTGGACATTGTGGAAGGTTTGCTTGACATGCACTACGGTCTGTGACTACAAAATGAAGACAGGCTCAGTGGCTCAAAAGGTTCTCAGTCCCAAATCTTGGCCTCATTACAGGTTGCTCTAAGCAACTTTGTTTTCCATTGTGGTAGAGGAATGACAATGTTCACATTCAGAATTGAATTCCATGAGTGTACCCAAAGTGTCATATAATTCTCAGCACAATTATAAATTTACACTTTGCTGATCCATTAATGGCAAACTGAACTTTAGGGAGAATGTCAGTAAGAATCACCTTGAATTAATTCTAATTCACAAAACAGAAAATCCCTTAATAACTTTGGTACTTGTGACCCAGCACAATTTGAAATGAGAATGAGAATGATGGCCTAGCTTAATACAAACTATTCTCCCGTTCCAAACACATGGAAATGCTGGATAAATACACTCACTCACACTTTAAGAAAATACACAGCTAAGCTTGAAAGAAAAGAAAATCCTGACGTTTCAAAAGTGAAGGAGGGAATTCAAAGCCAGAGCAGTATGTGGACGAGATAAAACCAGCCCTAATGGAGATGGAGTGTCTCCTGGCCAGGACTGGGGTTTGGCACCCACGGAAGGCCTCTCCCTCAGTCAGGATAGACAGACAGCCACTGCTGAATTCCACGTAATGGCAGGAACATTAGAAACATTATTTCTTGAGTAAAGGGGGCCAAGAAAACCTTAGCTTTCTAGTCCAAGGACACAGCAAGAATCCCTTATCTGCCTATTACCCTGGGTTAGGTTAAAAAACAAAATGCTCCCATGAGAAACTGGAACTTTAGCTGCACTTTGCTCACAAATCCAAATTAACTCCATCCTCTTCCTATAAAATGCTCAAGCTGAAAATTTAACATTAAAAAAAAAACGATTCTGGAATCAATGGGACCCTGACTGGTCTGCAGGAAAACTCCCAAAGCCAAGAACGCACAGGTTTTCACTTGAAGAAATACCATCTGCTGAGCATAAAATCACAGTCTACATGAGGAAAGCATCGTCATAGAGTGGACAGCATAGCAACAGAAGGGTCAGCACCCCAGGAACTCGAGATAATATAACTAAAGAAAATCACAAAGTGGGGATGTTTTGAAAAATAAGATACACAGAAAGTGAAAAAAGAACAGGCAAACTTGAAAAGAATAGAACTTCTAGAAATAGGTATAGAAATTTAGAATCTTAACAGATGTATTAGCAGATTAGATAGGTAGTAAAAGAATTTGTCAACAAAAGAAAGATTTAAGAAAATTACACAGAGATGGATGATATGAGAAAAATTAAGACACAAAGAATGGATTGGAAAACTCTAACAATATGCTTCATAGAAGCTCCAGAGGAAAGAAGAAAGAATGAGAGCCAATAGATACAGATATAATGGTAACAATTTTCTAGGACTAAATAAAGACATGATCCCACAGATTAAAGAATCATAGTAAGGTCACAGCAAGATAAATAAATAAATTCAAACTCATCATGTCATAATGAAACTGCAAAATGCCAAAGAAAGAGAAAATGTAAAAGGAAATGAAAGGGGAAAAAAAGATTATTCACAATGGAACAAAGAATGACAAAATTCAGCAATATTATAGGACAAAAACAATGGATTAATATCTGCAAAAGGCTAAAGGAAAAGCTGTCAAAGTGAGACAAACGTAGTTCAATACACACAGTACCCTCCTTCTCCAAAAGAGTATTAAAGAAAGTGGTTTGGAAAGAACTTGTCCCTAAAGAATGGAATGCAAACCAGGATTCATCAACAAACCCAGTAAGTAAATGAGCACATCTGAGCACAAACTTAAAACAACAATGTCAACAAAACGATTCGTTAGGGTGGGAGGAGGGGAGTTAAAACCAAAGTGAAACAAACATCTGAGATTTATAACAACCTGAAAACTGAGGGCAAGAAGATAAAACGTGCAAGGTCCATGTACTATGCACAGCTCCATTAAGCCAGAATACACATTGGATTACCTTCCAGGGGCTGCTATAACAAATGACCATAAACTTGGTGGCTTAAATAAAACAGAAATGTATTCTCTCAGAGTTGAAGCCAGAAGATCATAACGAAGCTGCAGACAGGGTTAGTTACGTTTGGAGGCTCTGAGGAAGAATCTGTTCTGTGTCTCTCTCCTGGCCGCTGCCGCAATCCTGTGTTCCTGAATTTATAGTTACATCACTTCAGTCTCTACCGCTGTCTCCACACGGCCTTCTTCATATGAGTGACTCTGCCTTCATATGCTTTCCTCCCCTTGTCCCTGGGCCTTCTCCTTTTAGGTTACTTCTAAAGACATTCGTTAGATTTGGGGCCTACCCTAATCCAGGATGACCTCGTCTTAAGAACCTTAATTACATCTGCAAAGACCCTTACTTCAAATAAGGCCACATTCTAAGATACTGGGTGGACAAATCTTTTGGGGACTGTAGTTCAACCCAGTGCTTATATTAAAAATGTAAAGGTAACAAAATTTTTTGCTAAAGAATACAAGTATAATAAATTCTAAACAAATGGAAGGTCAGAAACAAGAAATAAAGCTAAGTAAAGGGCACAGTGGCTCACACCTATAATCCTGGCACTCTGGGAGCTAAGGCCGGATAGCTTGAGGCCAGGAGTTTGAGAGTGCAGTGAACTGTGATGACACCACTGTACTCTAGCCCAAGTGACAGAGCAAGACCCTCACTGTATGTTCTTAGTTCTTGTTGAAAATAAGTTGGCTGTAAATGTGTGGATTTATCTGTGTTCTCTGTTCTGCGCATTGGTCTGTGTGTCTATTTTTACGTGAATACCATACTGGCTTGGTAACTATAGCATTGTAGTATATCTTTTGGAATGAGAAAATGTCATGCCTCTAACTTTGTTCTTGCTCAAGAATGCTTTGGCTATTCAGGATTTTTGTGGTGCTATTTGAATTTTAAAATTTCTGTAAAGAAATAGGATGGGCACAGTAGGATCCCTTGAGCTCAGGGGTTTGAGACCAGCCTAAGCAAGAGCAAGAGTGAGATCCTATCTCCAAAAATAGAAAAATTACCTGGTGTTGTGGTGGGCACCTGAAGCCCCAGCTACTTGGAAGGATGAGGCGGGTGGGTTGCTTGAGCCCAGGAGTTTAAGGTTGCTGTGAATTAGGCTGAAGCCACGGCACTTTAACCTGGGCAACAGAGCAAGACTGTCAACAAAAAGACAAAAGCTAAGTAAAAGATGGTAAAATAAAATGGTTATCATAAGTCCAGATAAATTAGAAATGACTCTAAATGTAAATGAGTTAAAATACACGTATTAAAAGACTAAGTCAGATGAAATTAAAAACAAACCCTACACAGAGTATTACTGGTCTCAATATTCACAGACTTGGCTCTCATTCACTTTAACACTTTCCTCAGTGGCTTAGCAAGGCAAAAGTACATTTCATTTGATTAATGGCCTCAAATGGTTTTCACCTATGACAAAAGTATAAAAAGAGGTTACAGAATAGAAAAAAGAAAAAAATCTCTTTCAAGCCAAATTTGCCCTTTTCAGGTGGCAGACATCAAGTTAAGATTTCTGGATCCATTTCAAGATTTTTTTTTTGTAACAAAAGGTGAAAACCGTAAGATTTATTTTTGATCCCCCATTCATCTTTATTCTCTGCCAATTCCATGTCTTAATTAGAAAAAAAAAAATTCTTTGAAATTCCTGACTACAAAGAATAGCTGTTGTTACCAAACCTGGTAGATTGGCTGATTTTCAATCATGGTGAGCACGAATTCTGAATGCACAGCATGGGTCAGTTTTAATGAGTTCAGAATACAAAAAAAAGAAGTCACTTGCAAATACATACACACACACTCTCAAAGGATAGCTCCTATAATTTTATCTAAGAAAAAGTACAGGTATATTCAATAAAATATAAAGTACAACTTTTTGGCACAATGTTGTAGCGATGTTAAAAGATGAAGAAAATTCAGTCAATGGACTGTGCACTTTTCCTTTCCATTTTGATAAAAAGATGCAACAGCCAACCAGCCCTAAACAGTGCAAACTATGGTTTTAAACAAAATTAGACAATGTCATTTATAAGCAATTTTAATTCAAGACTTATCTCCATTCTTATTACACATAAAAGTCATAAAAATTCTCTGCTCTTGGCTCGGTGCCCATGGCTCAACAGGCTAAGGCGCCAGCCACGTATATCTGAACTCTGAGGCTCTGTCTCAAAAAACAAAACAAAACAAAAAAAAAAAAACGAAAAATTCTCTGCTCTTCAGAGTATAGTTGAAAATTAGCTTTGTTTTCCCCCAAAATACTGCTCACTCTTCAAGGATTATATCATTCAGTTTTACAACCCTGATTCACTGCATACTGCTAAATGTTCAGTGAATTTGCTGAATATGTGAATTTACACAATAATTTCCAAAATTTCCTTAGATCATAAAGACTCTCTTGTCACTTTTACATTAGCAGGCCAGAGGACTTTAGATTCTATCATTCTGATCCAACAATATTCTTTCATGTTATGGGGACATATGAAAAAGTAGTTGAGGCCTAAAGAAAAGCCAGTTCGTCCAGTACAGAGCATTGAGGTGTATTATGAAAATGACCAGAAATGCTAACTCTTATTTTGACTTTTAGCACAAATTACGGTGTTTCAATATTTAAACATAGATAATAATTTCCTTTTAATAAACAGAATTTAAAAGATAATTAAAAGAAAGACTCTCCCTAACCTCACTCCCATCTACTAACCACTCTTAAAACATCACTTCATTTTTTAAGGACTTATTCAAAATGGCAGGAACACAGCTTCAATTTTTGGATTCAAAAATTTTAAATTGTAAAAAATGAGCTAGAAAATCAGCAGTAGTAGTGAAAACAGAGTTAGATTTGTTGGACAATCAGCTGAGACCAGAAGGAGAGAACAAGTGGCAACAGCTTTCTCCTTTATGTCTTTTATACATTTTCTTGTTTTTAATGGAGGTGAGCTTATAGTGGTAGTCAGAATCTTAAATCACCCCAAAGTCATTCTCTTTGATGCCTATTAAAAAACAGGCATTAAAAAACGTTTTGCAGGGTAAAAAAGTCCTACTGTAACTTCAGAATATGTGTTTTGGCTGGCTACGTTAAGATTAAAGACAAAAAGAAATGGACATAAACACGACTAGGTGTATTTCTCACAGGTGTACTGCATTAGCAATTCTGAAATGAATTCATATGTGTAGTAGGGCTGAAAACTAGGTAAGTAAATTGGAGATGAGAGATTTCTCACTGGCAGAGAAAAGAGTGACCAAGGGGAAAAACTAGAATGAACCCCGGTGCTATGTTAGGAGTTGGAGATCTCAGGATGAACTGCAGACTTATACACCTGTTGTTAGTTCACTGTCCACTGAGGTCTAGAGGCAATGAGCCCCCAATAACCAAATGCACATCCAACACTCAAATCTTGTAAATTCTAAATATTGTACCTCAGAAAAGGAACAGGGCTCTTTGGAGAAATGACAACTCTAGGGCTGGGGCAGAGAAAATATAAGATGAGCCCAGAGCATTATGTAGCGCTAGAAAATAAAAAAGGTAAGGATTAAAAAGGGGGACATGTCACAAGGACATGGGTAGAGTCCCATGGCGTAGCCGGGACAACAGGAGTGCTGCCAAGCTCGTTTGTCCATTTTTCATTGAGACAGGGTCTCTGTCTTGCACAGGCTGGTCTAGAATTCCTGAGCTCAAGTGATCCTCCCACCTTGGCCTCTTAGAGTGCTAAGATCACATACATGAGCCACCATACCTAGACAAATAGATTTTTTTCTTTTTTTTTTGAGACAGAGCCTCAAGCTGTCGCCCTAGATAGAGTGCCGTAGCATCACAACTCACAGCAACCTCTAACTCCTGGGCTCAAGTGATTCTCTGGCCTCTGCCTCCCAAGTAGCTGGGACTACAGGCACTCATCACAATGCTCAGCTATTTTTTGGTTGTAGTTGTCAGTGCTGTTTGGTGGGCCTGGGCCGAATTCAAATCTGCCAGCTCTGGTGTATGCGGCTGGCGCCTTAGCCACTTAAGCTACAGGCGAAGAGACTGAAAGTGTAACTTTTCAATCTTCTTAGGGCAGGGAACTCTTATTATTTCACTTCTGAAATCAGACATAGACAATGAGGAAAATCAACCAAACTGACATAATTCTATAAAGCTGTTATTTTATAGGAAAAAAATCTTATTTAAAAGTCTTGCCAGGTGTGGTAGCTCACCCCTGTAATCTAAGAACTTTGGGAGGCCAGGGGTTCAAGAGCAGCCTGAGTAACAGCACAACACTCTACCAAAAGAAAAAAAAAAAAAAGAATTAGCTGGGCATGAGGGTATGTGACTGCAGTCCTAGCTGTTCAGACACTGAAAAAAAACGTTCCCTTGAGCCCAGGAGTTATGGGCTGCAGGGAGCTATGCACTCCAGCATGAACAACAGAGCAAGAGAGACCTATCAAAAAAATAAACAAACAAAAATAAAAGAGCTTTTACAACATACAGTGAGGTACCATGGCACCCAGGAAACAATTCTTTCATTTCCCACAATCTCAAATTTCTCAAGAATGTTCTACCCAATGGTAGAGATGAAAAAAGGGTGAATAAAGTATTTGGGAAAATACTAAGATACTTAAAAGTATATTATTTTTTCCTTATAAATGAAGTAAGGTTTCTTTTTAAACAATGGTGGTGGTAGTGAGGACCACTATAGACTCACAGGAATGAGGATAAAGGAGACTACTGTTTTAAAGGGCCCTGCTCAAGGATGATAAAAACCTGTATTTGTCATGGATGGTATATTAATGATTCAAAAAGGAAAGAACATGGCTCGGCGCCTGTGGCTCAACGGGCCAAGGCACCAGCCACGTACACCTGAGCTGGCAGGTTTGAATCCAGCCCGGACCCGCCAAACAACAATGACGGCTGCAACCAAAAAATGGCAGGGCGTTGTGGCGGGCGCCTGTAGTCCCAGCTACTTAGGAGGCAGAAGCAAGAGACTCGCTTGAGCCCAGGAATTGGAGGTTGCTGTGAGCTGTGATGTCACAGCACTCTATCCAGGGTGACAGCTTGAGGCTCTGTCTCAAAAAAAAAAAAAAGGAAAGAACATATAAAATTGGATATTTCAATTTATGCTTGAAATTTTCCCAACAGAAATGACCAGTGCATTTTCCAGCTCTATTAAAACTTTTTTGTATTAGGT
Organism: Arctocebus calabarensis; assembly: GCA_963573935.1. Lineage (NCBI taxonomy): Eukaryota > Metazoa > Chordata > Mammalia > Primates > Lorisidae > Arctocebus > Arctocebus calabarensis. The sequence goes on from CAUYON010108526.1 coordinate 16,489, forward strand.
AACTTACATATAAGGAAAAACGAAGGACTACTTAGATTTTACAATTTAAAAGTGACAGAAAATAAACTTTTAAAACTTTATCATAGTGACATATTTATGATATACCAAACCAATTATAAAACAACAACAAGAGTTCAAGGTAGCCCTTCTCCTATGCATTTGACAAGTCTCTCCATATCTTCAGTTTCTGTGGTCTTTACTAGACAAAAATTTAAAATTGTACATAAATCATTTTTACAGAGGCATTAATAATAAATGCTATCGCAAGTTCTAAATGGCTATAAATTATCAATTAGGTGTTTTCTGGAACAGAAGTCATCTGCATTAAGATAATACCAATCAAGTACTAAGAGTTAATAAGAATACACTTAAATTTGGTGCAAATTTAATTTTATTAAACCTTACAATGAATGTTGTGGCATATCATTTTCCATTGTGTGACAATTTCTTGGCTGGCATCTGAATACAGTACTTCTTTTGAAAAATACACAATGGGAACTGACAAAAGGGAGAGAAACTAGCTGTTTAGTGATATAGGAGGCAAAAAAAGGATTTAAAAAATGATTAGCTTGTTTCCTTAGTATTTAACCCTAAAATGGTTCAAGTTCCAAGCAATAATGCTGCTGTTACAGTGTACAAGAATATGTTTTTTACCTTATTCAGCCGCCACAATTCTAAGAAAATTAATCAAGGATTATATACCTGTAAATTCAGCTAAGGTTTCTGCTGGGGGATATGATTTTTAAAGAGCTACTTTTCCAAATATAACCTAAAGAATTTTCCCAAGTCACAGTAGATGGGGTCTCTAAAATATTACACATTAAGGTAGTCATTTTACAAGTGATCAATTGCTTAACTTCAAAATCATAAAGGGCATCATATTATCTTTGCTGATTTGGGCTTATACCTGTCAAGACTTAACAAGCAAGAAAAAAAGACTATTTCTTAATGTATAATCCATTTCATCTTCACAAAGTAGACTAATCTGAGTCAGATGATGATTCCTATTATAGAAATGATCAAAAGAGTAGAACATCTGAAATTCAGCAGCCCCAGTAGGGCATTTTTTGTAGAACTGTAATCGAAACTTACAGGTTAACTCCAGTCGAGACACCACCATGCTACAGTGTACAAGTTTAGTTTGACTCATGAGTATAATTAGCTCATTAAGCATTTAATATATTCATCTGTAGTAAACAGCACAAATTTAAGTATTTTATTCAGTCTAACAACAATTTGGAGAATACTTAAGAATTACTTAGAATACTAAGGCCCGATGAAGGCCTTAACAGTGAGTGTCCGAGGTCACACTTTTGAACTAATTTCCCCTAAAATAAAATCAGGGATTATTTTGAGCTATTAAAGTAACTGATTTTTCAAGAGCTCCCAATAGCATCTGTAGAGATGGCAATAAGGAAGAGAGAATTGTTTCCTAATTGAAATAAGGCATTTTAGTTATCAAGACTACATTCTAAGCTTTCTTTTTTTAGTGGTGGAAAGAAAACTATTTAAAGAAATCCTTTTTTTTATATGAGTTGCACAAATCAAGTTCACTTGTAAAAACAGTGTGAGATACGCCTTACTCTAACAGAATGTAAGCCCTCCCACTCATCCCCCCAAAATGAGGGGGAAATACCAAATCACTTAAAAATCCAGTTGTTACCTTTTTCCTCAGAATCACTGAGGTCAACTAAGCAATGGTTTCCTTTTTAAAAAAATATCTCATGCATATATATTTTTTATACCACAAGGTTAAAGGCAGATATATCAAAATATTGATGTTTGGTATTTCTAGAATATTGATCTAAATCACAAAGTATCTTAATATATGTGGCAGTTCAAATATTTTCATCAAATTTGCCCATAGTAAATAAGAGATAGTGAAACTTCATGAAAAGGTTGGAGAGTGCCCATTTATATCCAATCCACCTTTGTCAATGGTGAAATTAACTTTATAACCTAGTAAAAATGAGTAAGAATATCTCTTAAAAAATTAAAGCTCAATTATTTAACCCAAAAGTCTGATGTTCTTTTATTTACTGCTCTGTTACAAGTGTTTTACTCAGTATGATGGTAAACAATGTGACTGTCTGCAATGATGACTCCTTAAATAGCACATTGACCCTCAGAATAAAATGTCCACACAAAAATCCAAATGAGTGATACATCTCATTAAACTCACAGGTAAACTGAGTTTCTCTCAAATCAATAAGGAACTTTTTATTCAGAACAATTTCATTAAGACATTTGCAGGGCAAATACGCCATCATAAATTTTATTCTGAATTACAATAAAGTGCTGAATGATAATTACCTGAATCTTTTTGAGTACTTTTCATTTATCTTAAGTTAAAAAAGCCCTTTCTGTGGCAACAGCAAATTAGTGGAGAAACAGAGAGAGAGAGACAGAGAGACAGGGACAAAGAGAAAGAGAAAAGAAAAGCTAATTTTCAGTAAGGAAACAGGAAGCACTGCAACCTTTTGTGTTTAACTAGGGTAACAAATAACTGAGACCAAAGTAATTCATGCAAGTTATTTCAAAGGTTTACTTAAGCTTGAAGGAAGAAAGAAGCACTGTTACTGACCTTTGATACTATGGGAGTAAACTGCATACTAAAATACCTTAATTATCCTAGATGCCTAGATCTGGCTCGGCAAGCATCATGCCATTGACATGCTTTAGCTCTTTTTATAACTAAAAGTGATTTGCAGTTCAATTACTGAAAATTTCAGTGTGACTTGTTAAGCTGTGTGATAAGCTTTGAAGTTAAATTTAAGCAAATTCTCTACACCTAGTCACACCATCAGCACAAGCAGGACGACGCTGGAGCAGCATGAAAGGTGGGTCACTTTAGAAGATTCTTCCTTTTGCTGCATGATATATTAAGATGACAGACCTAAATTTCAATTGGGTTAATGAGTTAGAATAGATTTGTTTCCCAAATTTAGCACACAATAATTTCAGTGGGTTAGAGAAAGAAACCTCAGATGTGAAGGAAAAAACAAACAAAAAAGCTTGAGCTAAGATAGCTAGCTAACCTGCAGCTCTAAAAATTGTCATGCTATAAGAGTTCTTTCATAAAATGAACTTTGTAACAAACTTAAGAAAACAGTGTTTTGAGTTGAAGTTGACCAACTGCTGCATAGAAAATATGCTAACATACAACAGTCAAGTTTAAGCCGGTGCATAGAGAAGATAAAGCACTTATGGTAACTGCAAATGGTAACAAGTCCATAAAGTTTGTACAGTCTAGCATGTGTCCATAAGGAGAAAAAATTGTAGTAGAAATGGTTAGGAAAAAAAATAAAGTGGAAACAGGAGAAACCTGAAGGAAGCAGCAGGGAAAAAAAAAAAAAAGACCTTCAATTGTATAAAATTCACAAAGCAGTAAAGTATAAAGACACCACTGAAAAACAGTTAACTCTGTACCAAACACCAACAGCAAACAAAACCAGAATGAATAAGCCTTTGGCAGACAATTTTAGAAATTTGATTATGACATCACATTTCTCAATAATTCACAAACAATATATTATATGGTATTTTTATATTAAATACTGGGAAACCAATCTTATAAATTTGATGCTTATAATGCTTTAGCCAATGAGAGCACGATGATATTAAGCTAAATGAATGCTGGTGTTATCACAACAGTGCTCGTTTATGAAACAACTGTTACCAATTCGTGCTTTAATAGTGCTAAAATACAGTCAAATTATCATCTATGAAGTGAAACAAAGGTCTCTAGCTTTTCTGGGATATGCCCTTTATAATATATTCTATGATTCACTATGACACGAGCAGCAAGACACTGCAGAGTGGTATGATTTATGGGCTGGATCAAATTTTTAGCTATTTCCTTCTCGTCCAGCAAGTCACTAGCAGTTTGTTTGTGCAAGTTTGTGGCATCAAAATGTGCACCTGATTTAATAAGGAGATTCATGATATCTGGATGGTTGTTCAGAGCAGCAATATGTAGGGGACTGTTGTCATCGGAGTCTCTGACGTTCACATCAGCACCACATTCTATTAGTATCGCAGTAACTTGCAGAGATGGAAATTTACAAACAGGGTACCGCCCTACACAGGTAGTATTCTTGTCCACAGCCAGATGAAGAGGGCTGAAGTTATTCTTTCCCCTTGGATGCAGCTTAAGAAATCTGTAGATAGTCTGCTTTTTGAAATGGTCCTGTTCTAGAGTACAAGGAACTTTTTCTAGCAAGCAAATTAAGTGCAAAATGATGGAAAGGGCTTTATTTAACTGTAACGGGTCAGCTGGACACTGAGTTTGTTTGATAGCTCGCTCTATTTCAAGTACACTTTTGCATAGTATGCCCATAAGATCATCAAATGTAACAGTGGTACCCAGCAGGCCTTTAGCCCTATCCTGTAGCATAAAAGAGAATAGTTCTGCAAAAGATAATAAGCTGCTGGCAGTCATTGGGCTTAAAGGGTCCAAATTATTTTGCTGCATATCCAAAGCATACTTCCACAGGTTGATGCATCGTTTGAAATTGCCAGAGTCTGCATAGACAGCGCCTCTGTATCTAATATAGTAAGAGGTATCAGGATGAGAAGGACCAAGAATACGCTCTCTAATTAATAGTGCCTGCATTCTCATCTCGTCAGGATCAGCAATAAGACCTTCTAGCTCTTCTGTACTGTTTACCTCCTTGGCATAATCATAAGCCATTATTAGCGTCTGAGGTACTGGCTTACTAATTATATTAGTCCTGTCACTGTACCTCATGTTCATTGCCTTTTTCCAATACTTCAAAGCCCCTAGAAGATCTCTTTTTTTGTCTACAAATGTAGCTCCCAGAAGCTCTAGAGCATTGATACGTTCTGTCTTGCTGGTCTGTGCATGGTGTGTCAGAAAATCCACAATATTCGTGTGACCAGTCACACTTGCTGAGAGAAGGGGAGTCATTCCATAACCATCCTTTTCCATCTTGGCACAATACATAAGAAGCATCTTCATGATGTCCAAACTTCCAGACTCTGCACAGTCATGTAACGCAGTATTACCTTAAAGAGAGGGGGAAAAAGATATACTTTGAGGGACCAGGATGTATTGTAGTATGTGTTTTTTCTTTTCTTTTTTTTTTTTTTATTGAGACAGAGCCTCAAGCTGTCACCCTGGATAGAGTGATGTGGCATCACAGCTCACAGCAACCTCCAATTCCTGGGCTCAAGTGAGTCTCCTGCCTCCGCCTCCCAAGTAGCTGGGACTACAGGCGCCTGCCACAACGCCCGGCCGTTTTTTGGTTGCAGCCGTCATTGTTGTTTTCTTTGGCGGGCCGGGGGCTGGATTCGAACCCGCCAGCTCAGGTATACGTGGCTGGCACCTTAGCCCGCTGAGCCACAGGCGCCGAGCCAGTATGTGTATTTTCAAACCTAAAGAAAAGCAAGCAGCTCCCAGACACCTGTAAGTAGGACATACTTTAATTTGATTACAAATGAGAAAAAAAAATTATCTGCAGCACCTAAAATTAGTGTCTGATCCATAGTAGGAGCAGAAGATACTTGTTAAATAACACGACCAAATTAGGGAGGAAAAGCTATCCAAAGCTGCCAGATGAAACTCAAAATTAATCCATAGACTCTTGGTATTTTTCACTGTTTCAAGTGCATATTCTGACTAAAAATGGATGAAATAAAAGTACCAGCTAAACACAGTTTTGCTGGTAGTCACTTAACTTCCTGGTCAGCTTCCATGTTTATAAACAAGGAATCTAGTCTTTAATATCTAAGATTCCTCAATTTGATTCTAACAGTAGTCAGAAATTACTTTTTTTTTTTTTTCCGAGACAGAGTCTCACTTTGTTTGCCTTGGTAGAGTGCAACAAAGCAACCTCTAACTCTTGGGCTTAAGCGACTCTCTTGCCTCAGCCTCCTGAGTAGCTGGGACCATAGGTGCCCACCACAATGCCCAGCTATTTTTAGAAACGAGGTCTTGGTCTGGCTCAGGCTGGTCTCAAACCTGTGAGTTCAGGCAATCCACCCTCCTCAGCCTCCCAAGTCTGGGATTATAGGTCCAGACAGTGCCTGGCCTAGAAAATACTTTTTCAATATTTTTTTCTGACGGCCAAGCGAACTTCAAGCTGCTTTAACCAAAATTCATGGTAACAAAGTACTTCCCTTAAAAAAACTCTCATAAGAAAAACAAGTCCACTGAAATCTGAAAAATATGTGATGAGTTCAATATGAACTTTAAAAAGAGACATCTGAAGCATTTTTTCATAATGCATTATTTCCCATTATAATTTAATTTTTTAAACTTTCTCTTTAGATGTACTAAATGTTCTAACACTGTCCTCTTCTTCCCACACATAGATTAACACTAACAACAGCCACTGGCACATTAGTAAAAGCCTGTAAGAAACATAAGAAACATTATAAATACCAGATATTTTAGCTATCTAAGTTTAATGATAAAACATTTTACTACTCATCAAAATAAAAATTATCATGCAGACCTTTGATATTTACAAACAATGCAGAAAATTTCAACAGTGAGTCACTTTAGTCATGTCTGTAAAAAAGAGTTAATATAGCAGGCTGGACTACTATCCTTAGAAAGACCTACTTGCAAGGTCTTTGCAAGGTTGACCTGTGGCTGGCATCAGGGAACTTGTTCAGTAACTTTATACTCATATGAGACTTTTCCTAAACTGCTCATAGCAACAATGAAATTTATGCTAAACACCTAGTTTCCTTCTAAGAGTCTGAAATTTTGGACATGTGCCAGTAAAAGGGTACCTACACGATCAGCCCTCAATAAAAACTCTAAGTGAGGAGTCTCACATGGGTTTCTGTGAGCAGAAACGTAGCACCCATGCATATGCACTGCCAGGGAAGAGTGTTGCTCTTCCCTCAACGGTGCACAGAAAAATGCCACACACAGATTCCTCTCAACCTCGCCTGTGTTTTCCCCACTTTGTGATCCAGATGCATGTCCTTATTACATACATTACTAGAATAAATTTTAGCTGTAAAACTGTATAGCGAGTCACCTTTAAAAACAGGGTGGATTTGCAGACCCCCAACACAGTATGTGTACCAGAATGTGGTTTAATCTGAATATTTTAACTAACAAATCTACTTTCAAAGTAAAATCAGAAAAAACAATTATCATACCTTAAAAATTCAATCTTTCCACAAATGTATCCTGTTTAGTCTTTCATGATATCTATAAGGACTACATAAATATTCTGGGTATGTTTATTCTGACTCAGGATATCAATGATCTACAAGAAATAGTGTCTGATAAAAATGTTTTAGCAATATGCAATGTAACCAAGCACTAACAGCGCCCACAACTTCTGACAATTGTTAATTTGTTCGAAATAATTTCAATTAAACAGGACTCCTATTGAGTATTGAATTTAGAAGCTTTGTTACGCTTATTTTTCTAAGAAATAAGCAATATAAGGAGAAATCTGAATATAAAAAGAAAGTTCAGATGGCATTCCTCTCTAATCTTAGTAGTATACAATCAAGAGTAAAAATGTAGCAAAAGTCAATTTACATTTCTGCATTTCTTTTTTTTGAGACAGAGCCTCACCCTGGATAGAGTGCCATGGCATCACAGCTCACAATTCCTGGGCTCAAACGAGTCTCCTGCCTCCGCCTCCCAAGTAGCTGGGACTACAGGCGCCCGCCACAACGCCCAGCCATTTTTTGGTTGCAGCTGTCATTGTTGTTTGGCGGGCCCGGGCTGGATGCGAACCCACCAGCTTGGGTATATGTGGCTGGCGCCTTTGCCGCTTGAGCCACAGGTGCCAAGCCTGTTTCTTTTTTTGCAGTTTTGGCCAGGGCAGGGATTGAACCTGCCACCCCCGGTATATGGAGCAGGCACCCTACTCCTTGAGCCACAGGCACTGCCCTACATTTCTGCATTTCTTTACTGAAAAGATAAACTATATTTATTTTGAAATTTCCATACTTTTTTCTTAAATGTGGCTTTAAAAAAATTAAGGAAGATTTTCACATCCAGTAACAGCAGAGATAGCTTGTAATATGATTATCTTCCCACTAAGAACTAGTAAAGCTGAAAAAAGGAATTTTTATTTCTTTTTTTTTGAGACACGGTCTCACTTTCTTGTCCCTTCCCCCCAGGTAGAATACTGTAGAATCATAGCTCACATCAACATCAAAATCTTGGGCTCCAAGCGATCCTCTTGTCTCAGCCTCCCAAGTAGCTGTGAGTACAGGCAGCTGCCACGATGCCCCGCTTTTTTTTTTTTTTTTTAAAGAGACAGTGTCTCACTCTTGCTCTGGCTTGTCTCCAATTCATGAGCTCAAGCGATCTACCCTTCTCCGCCTCCCAGAGTGCTGGGATTATAGGCATAATCCACCATGCCTGGCCCTTGAAAAAAAGGAATTTTAAAAAATCTGCCTGACAGAATTTAAGAGATAACAAGGGGGTAGTATCTAGAGGAGTAAAGTCCAGACTTTGAGGCAACTTTCTTAAAATGTCCTCCACTGATTCTGTAACAGACAGCTGAAAACCTAAGCAAAACTTTTAACAGTCCTGCAGGGCTAAAGGAGAAAAATTAATTTACAGACCACATAGAGGGGAATTTTGAAAATTCCCCACACTTTAGGTTAGAGCTCTGAAGGCTATACCCTAGGGAGTCAAAGTAAACTGCTACTAGACAAGCCATCACAGGAACTGAAATCTAATTTAAAATCTTCTCAACATTGAATTAAAATAATCCAAGATGCTAGTATACATAATCAAAAGCTACATGCAAATACAAATAGTGTTTAAAAGAAGATATAATAGCATACAAGAGGTTCAAATTATTTTTTATATTCTTCATATGTAATGCTTGGTAGTCAATCAAAAATAATGAACAAAAAACAAAGAACCATAACAAAAACCAAGAGAAATTAGAGTTTACAGGCATAACAAGAGATCCTGATAATCAAGTTACTAACACACGTGTTAAAATAACCAAGTTCTGAATATTCAAAGAGACTTTTTAAAATTGAGAATTCAATAGAAAAGTAAAAACTTAAAAGATATCAAATGGATATTCTAGATGAAAAACTCAGTGAGTAGTTTTATAGGCAGAGTTAACACACAGCTCCATTAGTGAACTAGATGACAGGTCAAATGAAAATATACAGAAAGAATCATGGAGCAGTAAAAGATGAAAAGCACAGGGAACAATGTCAGAAGGGATAACATACTCAAAACCATAATTCTTGAGGAAGAAATTGAGGCAAAAGCAATATTTAATAAGATAATATCTGAGATTTTCAGAAACCAATGAAAACTTAAACTACAAATTTAGTAAGTTTTATAAACTCCAAGAAGGATAAATAAAAAGGCACACAATAGCAAAACTGCTGAGAACTAAGAACAAAGAGAAAAATCTTAAAAATCAGAGAACAGGTAGAAATTACCTGTAAGAGAACAACAATCAAACTGATAGCAAAGTTCTCACGAGGAACAGCAGATCCCAGGAGACATGAAATGATATTTAAAAGCAATAAAGAAAGCAATTGCCAACTTAGAATTCTATACCCACATCACGATAAATGTGAAAATAAAAGACCATTCCAGGTGAGAAAGAAAAGAAAAAGGAAAAACTCAGATTTACTACCAGCAGACCTAAATACTATTAGACAGAAGAAAGCTGAGCCACATAGAGACTCAGGACTATGGGCATATCAACAGAAATGTGTAAACTTGGGAGTAAATCTAAGTAAACACCGAATTTAAAAATATGAATGTCCTGTAAGGCTTGAGATACATATAGATATAGAAATAAAATACTTTATAACAATGGCATAAAAGCAGGACAACTAAAGTTAAAGTGTTCTAAGATCTCTGCATTGTTGAAAAGATGTAAAATTACTTTTATATATTAATATAAAAAGATATTTATAATATTATTTACTCTTATATATTAATAACTATGCAAGACAACGAAGATTAAACTTATTCTACATACAAATAGGGAACAACACAGAGATATTAATGGTAAAACATTAGTCCATGTCTCCCAAATGCCATTTCAGGGTATTGCAATCTCTTTTTTTTTTTTTTGAGACAAAGTCTCAAGCTGTCACCCTGGATAGAGTGCCAGGGCGTCACAGCTCACAGGAACCTCAAACTCTTGGGCTTAAGTGATTCTCTTGCCACAGCCTCCCAAGTAGCTGGGACTACAGGTGCCTGCCACAATGCTCAGGTATTTTTTGTTGTTGCAACTGTCACTGTTGTTTGGCAGGCCTGCGGCTGGATTCGAACCCACCAGCTCTGGTGTATGTGACTAGTGTCCTAGCTGCTGTGCTACAGGCACCAAGCTGCAATCATTTCTGAGGATATATTTTAGGTGCCAGTCATACTAAATTCCAATAAGTGAATTATATCTAGTATAAGCCAAATTCAAGGTCCACTAAGAATCTATGAACACAAATTTAAATACAAAGATATAATTCTATATTAAATAACAGATTTAAATGTGTATGATTTCTCAAAGATAGACATGTTAATGGACATTTCTTAGAAATCAAGCTAATGACATTACATTCATTAAGTATTAATTTAAAGCATTTCTTTAAAAAATTAAAAGTACAGGCTCAGCGCCTGTGGCTCAATGGGCTAAGGCGCCAGCCATGTACACCTGAGCTGGTGGGTTCGAATCCAGCCCAGGCCCGCCAAACAACAATGACGGCTGCAAGCAAAAAATGGCTGGGCGTCGTGGCTGGCGCCTGTAGTCCCAGCTACCTGGGAGGCAGAGGCAAGAGACTTGCTTAAGCTCAGGAATTGGAGGTTGCTGTGAGCTATGATGCCACAGCACTCTATCCAGGGTGACAGCTTGAGGCTCTGTCTCAAAAAAAAAAAAATTTAAAAGTACAGTCCAGACTCGGCGCCTGTGACTCAATGGGCAAAGGCGCCAGCCACATACACCTGAGCTGGCGGGTTCGAATCCAGCCCGGGCCCGCCGAACAACAATGACGGCTGCAACCAAAAAATGGCTGGGCATTGTGGCAGGCGCCTGTGGTCCCAGCTGCTTGGGAGGTGGAGGCAGGAGACTCGCTTGAGCCCAGGAATTGGAGGTTGCTGTGCCCAGGAATTGGAGGTTGCTGTGAGCTGTGATGCCACAGCACTCTATCCAGGGTGACAACTTGAGGCTCTGTCTCAAAAAAAAGAAAAAGTACAGTCCAAATACATTAATGTTTAACTACATAATCAGACACAGAAATGGTACTAAGAACATCTAGAAAAATGAATATTCTATTCATATTCCTTCAGATGCTTCTGAGATGGATATTAATGGCAGGAAACTATGGTATGTGCTCATGAATTAAAAAACAGTAGTATTTCTCCAGAATTATCTGAACTGCCAAACTTCACGGTCATTTATTTTAAAGACACCTGCTAATCTTTTGATAGCAGGCACATAAGATAAAAATTCATGCTAAACTGTGAAGTTTCAGTGCCTAACTATGGGGCCAACATTTTCTCAAATTAACCTAAAAACATACCAGTATTTTAGGTACGAACCAGTTTGGAGCCTACAAAGTCTCTGGATTCAACAGTCTCTGGGTTTGTTTGAACAAACAAATAAGGGTAAATCAATGTTAAACCAATCAACAACTTAAGGTTTGAAATAAGGGTAAATGAATGTTAAACCAATTGACAACTTCCTCAAGCCATAAAAGAACTTCAACACGGCATATGAATACCTCAGTTTGGGTAAGATCACTAAGACTCACCAAGATCCAGATTAAGTCAGTTTCTAAACCATGTCCATGCAGTAGACAGAATTTACAGACTTTTATCATTTACTTATTTAGAGACAGAGTCTTACTATGCTGCCCTCGGTGGAGTACCATGGCATCACAGCTCACAGCAACTTCAAACTCTTGGGCTTAAGAGATTCTCTTGCCTCAGCCTCCCAAGTAGCTGGGACTACAGATCTGAGGCTATTGTTAGTTGTTGCTGTTGTTGTTGTTGTTTGGCAGGCCTGGGCCTAATTCAAACCCGCCAGCCCCATGTGTGGCCAGCACCCTAACCACTGAACTACAGGCACCGAGCCCAGACTTTAATAAAATAAAAATGTCTTCATAAGGACAGCAAAATACAGTCTGTAAGCTGATCACCCAAAGGACTGTAACAAACTGGTCAACATACAGAGGTGATCAACATAAGGAACTAGGCCTACTGTACTGATACAAACATGTGGTGCATGTCCAGTCTACAAATATTAGGTTAACTTAAGAAGGTGGTCACTGTAGACAAGCAGTCAACTATGGAGGTTCTACTGTATTTAACAAAATGTCTATAAGTAAAATTGCATTTCCAAGCAACAACAATTTGATAGGTTCTGCTGTGTGGGTATTCACACTGGTCAAGCTATGAGAAGCACAGAGTGTGTGGGTGTGAGAGTAAGTCAGATAAAACTGTGCTTCTCAAACTAACTTCAACATACAAAACCACCAGAAGATCAAAGTAAAATGCAGATTTAGACTCAATTGATCTGGGTGGTTTCAACCAATGCCTATGCGCTGATTGTGGAGTGGTAGGGAAATAGAGGAGGAATCTTACTTGTTACATAACATTTGCCACACAGCTAACATGTGTAATATATCAAGTCACATGAATATAAATTTAAAAGGTAGGCTAGGTCAAACTGTTTTATACCATACTGAAATGACATTTTCATCATTCCTATTTACTGTAAATTTAAACGTATGTCAAAGCAGGAATGGGGTGCATTTTACAACTAGATTATACAGTTTCATGCATAGAAAAGTTCATATGTAGTAAGATCTGAGATTCATATGTAGTGAGATATTAAGTTCATATGTAGAAGATATTCAAATGCCTTATAACTACATGTCAATTGAGTGCATGAAAAGATACTCAACATCATTAGCCACTGGAGAAATATAAATCAAAATCACAATGAGAGAGCACTTCACACTTCCTCAAATGGCTATATTAAAAAAGAAGGGTAACAACAATTGTTGGAGAGGGTGTGAAGAAACTGGATCCTTCCTACATTGCTGATAGGAATGTAAACTGGTAAAGCCACTTTGGAAAATAGTTTGGCAGTTCTTTAAAAGATTAAATATAGAGCTACCATATGACCCAACAATTCCACTCCTGGGTATATGCCTGAGAGAAATAAAACATATATCCACAGAAGAACTTGTACATGAATGTTCATAGCATTATTACTTGTAATAGTTAAAAGGTAGAAACAACCCAAATTCTCATTAACTGCCAGATGGATTAAGGTGATATATACAAATGAAGCAACAACATTCAGCAATAAAAAGAAATAAAAGTACTGATACATGCCACAAAATGGATGAACTTTGAGAACATTATGCTATGTGAAAGAAGTCACAAAAGACCACATACATGTTTTCATTTCCAAATGTTTATAACAGGCAAATTTATGGAGTCACGAAGATCTGTGGTTGCCTATCAGTAGAGTAGTTAGTTGTGGGGAAGAGAAGGGACAGGAGAGAGTGACTGTCAATAGATAAAGGAGTTTTGGAGAAGAGTTAGGAAAAAGATTGTGATGATTGCACAATTCCAAAAACAAACTAAGACCCATTGAACTGAACATTTTAAATGGGTGGTGTGTGAAAGAAATCTTGATAAAGCTGTTTTAAAATCCAATTAAAATTGAAATACTGTATTTTTGGAAAAATAAGTTTTGACTGATAGCAGAAATTAAAGGGTCTTTTACTGTAATAGATTTGTTTAGAAATGTACAAAAACTATTCTCATCCCTCTTTAGCCTATAATGCCTAGCACTAACCCATTCTTACCCAATTTTGTCACTGGGGCTAACCTGTGTCTAGAAAAACAGAAAGACAAATAGTACCAAGGCTACTATGTGCCCTCCCTTTATTAATTCTCTGTATAAGGCACTGAGATAAGAATAGACAGCAATTTATTAATAACAATACAGGTTTTTGAGCTCACCACTAAGTTTAATACTAAAAAATATCTGTACCCACAGAAGTATAATCTTATAATTTGAGGGAGATTAGGAATTGCTTTTGAAATGAGTCCTCATGTTAAGTAGAATTTTCAAGAGCAGTGAAACTAAAACAACTAATGTGTGCATAAAAAGCTCATTTAAAGACTGAAACTTCAACATTACAGTGTCCTTTCTTGGCTACTCTAGTTCAGGCTCCCCATTCAATCACAGCTCTTCCTGAAAGGATGTAAAAAAGAAAGAGGTTTTAGTCAGATTTGCATCCATGTGACTTCTTTATCTGAGCCTCTCCTTACCTCTTCGACCTTTTATCTTCCATTACATATTCCTAAAGCCTCAATAGCATAAATTTCTAGACTGTTCAGGACTTCCTGAATTTTAAAACAACCAATTTAATGAACCAATCTCTGAAAATCTGATAAAGATGAATCTAATGAGGAAACCACATGTACTCAAAGATAAACAAGTTTTGTCTTAAGCTCATGTTGCTGTCAACAATACTAATATAGCAGTCGTGCTCAAGATCTATTCATTTTCACAAAACTCCATTCAATTCTGTAAGGATTCACAATTTAAAATCCAATCTTTGGGGACACATGAACATTTCCCTGCTGAACTCGATTTACACACTCACTACAGCTTAGCTTGTTCAACTAGGAAATCAAGTTTCCCTGAGGACACAGAGAAGGTAAAAGGAAAAAGAACATGGAAATTTTAGGATTAAAATGTTAATGGATTTAAAAAATAAGTTAAACATTACCATTAAATAAAAATAAATACAGTCATGTTACACAGTAGAATAAAATTTTAAGTCTTCCTGTCTCCATTTACTTTTCTCTGGTATGATGAAGTAATCAACAGTAGAGAAGAGTTTTCAAAGTCATGAAGGAAAAGAAAACTTTAGCTTTGAACACTCTCAAATAATACTAAAGTATGCTAAAATAACCAATCTACCATAGCAACAATCACTATCTTAGCCTATTATCTGAATACTAACAGTTTTTAACTGACAGGGGAGACTTTTATAATACACTTTAGATTTCTGCATGCTTATAGTGAAGAAAAAAATATTTTTTTTTTTTTTTTGAGACAGTCTCACTATGTCGCCCTCAGTAGAGTACTGTGGCATCACAGCTCACAGCAACCTCTAACTCTTAGGCTTAACAGATTCTCTTGCCTCAGCCTCCCAAGTAGTGGGGACTACAGGTGCCAGCTACAATGCCTCGTTTTTTTGGTTGTTGTTGTGTGTTCTGTTGCTGTTGCAGTTGTCATTGTTGTTTAGCTGGTCTGGGCTGGGTTTGAACCCACCAGCCTGGGTGTTATGTGGCCCGTGCTGTAACCACTGTGCTACAGGAGCCACGCCAAAAAACATAAAATTTCAATTAAATACATCTATACTCTAAAATGCCTCTACTGTGTAAGAGAAATAATATAATACCTTGAGTTTGCTTTAAACTACTACAGAAAACAGGAGGTAGGCAGAGAAACATTGTTTTAAAACTTGGGCAAATGGATAATTGTTTAAGTAAGGTGAGGTACATAGTGTTTCAATGTATTCTTTCCATTAAGTTAGAAAGTTTCCATAATAAAACTACCTGAACTGGCTCTCTCAAAGCCTTTTAATACTACCTGTATCTGTCCCATGCCTACATGGGTTTCTCTCTTTTCTGAAACCACACAGAATTCTACCTATACTACTTATTTTTGACCATTACTGTCTACTTTGTCCCTTCAAGTCTTCATGTATATATTTTCCTACAGAAACAGTGCCATCAAGGGGCTTATATTCTTTCTTTTCTAAAATCCAAAATGTTCATATAAGAAGTTCATTTACCAAATGACCACTATGGGCCAGCTACTCTTCCTAATTAATGCACAGGATAAAAACACCGGGTCTCTAGCCTCACAGACTTACAGTGTAGTAGAAATCCAGTTAGATGAGCTTATCTTAAAAAAGTCCACTTATTTCTCTGCTGAAAAACTTTCATTGGCTTGCCACTACATAAAGATTCAAATTAAACTCCCTTACTGAAAACTCAAAGTCCTTTATACATCTAGCCCTGACTGTCCTTTGGTCCAAATATGCCTACTTTCCAATTCCTGGGAACTTCCAAGTATATTCCTCAATGTGCCTTTCCTTGTTCCATTTACTAAGCCTGCAAAACTGTACCAAAACCCTTCTTCAAATCTAACCGCCACCAATCCTTTCAAGGCTATTTAATTTGTTTTCTCCATGAAGTATTTCTAGACAATACACTCTAAAATCCTATAGCATAGATTACTTACACTATTCCTGTAGCAGTTAACAAATGTGGTGCCCTGAATTTTCTCATAGCTGCCAAAAAGTCCAACACAATGCCTTGCCTACAGAAAGTGTGCATTAATCACTTTGTTACCAATTTGTCTTAACTACCTTGGGGGAGTCTAATGACTGCCCCATGAATGAGGACAGTGTGTCTTCTAGAGCCAGTCTCCTAATCCCAATCTACAAAGGGGTTCTGCTGGCCTGCGGTATTGAATCAAGCACTTTCAGCTACTCAATTCCCATCAATTAGGATGTAAAAGAATTGAAGGACCTGAGTAACTTCATGGTGCACCTGCAAAGTCTCATTCTGAGTCCAAACAAAAACAAATGAAAGTCAAACAAAAGATCCAAAGAAAACCAAAGACGACTGACTACATGGTACATGAAGCATTGAGAACAGTGTGATAGCTCTGAGGGGAGCTTATCTCATCACCTCTGATTTGAAGGCTATAGCTTTAAAATAGGAACCCACTGTTCCAAAAATCAAGTGTTCTGTTAAATTGACGAGGTAGCCCTAACTATCTTAAGAACTTTCGCCCCTTTTGGTATGCTATAAGAAAAGAAGGAACCCTTTGACCTCTCAGTTGTTGGGGTTTATCCAAATAAGTTTTTTTTTTGGCAGTTTTTGGCCAGGGCTGGGTTTGAACCTGCCATCTCTGGTATATGGGGCCGGCACCCTACTCCTTTGAGCCACAGGCATTGCCCTATCCAAATAAGTTTGGATAACTATTACGTATTTCTAAACATCTAATAGAAGAATGAACTACTGTTGCACTTAGCGACACTGTGAGTTATGTATCTGCTTATGAACTTGTCTCTCAGATCAAACCATGAGCTCCTCAAGGGCAGGGAAGCAAGGATTTGTTTTACTCATCTTTGTAAATCCTAAGTCTGGCACACTGAGGTAACTCAACACTCTCTCAATTAATGAATTCCTTCTTAGGTTAAAACATGTTTAACTGCCAACATCCTGTTTAAAAGTAATGAAAAGGGGTTAAATAATATATTCAAGTATCAACTACCTGTTAAAAATGGAATGTAGAAGTCACATGCGTTTTTTTCCTCACAACCACAACACATAAAATATCTTAAGGAATCATTCCATTTTATCTCTAGTCCTGCTGGTCTTTTCCACTGTTTAATTAAATGGGTCTAAAAAATATGGGGAAAATCCTTCCTTGCTGCTGTATAAGAGTATTCTCCAGTGTCCCTGACTCAGTTTCAGTTTCAACTGGTTCCTGCTTTTTTTTTTTAGAGACAGTCTTATTTCGTCGCCCTCGGTAGAGAGCTCTTGGGCTTAGGCGATTCTCTTGCCTCAGCCTCCCGAGTAGCTGGGACTATAGGCACTTGCCACAATGCCCAGCTATTTTTTTGTTCCAGTTTGGCTGGGGCCGGGTTGGTATCTGCCACTCTTGGTATATGGGGCCAGCACCCTACTCACTGAGCCACAGGTGCTGCCCAGTTCCTGCTTTTTAAATTATAGTTAACTCGTTAAAAAATCCAGAATAAATAAGAGAGTGATTATCAAAGAACTGAAGCTTTAGGGTCAGAGTAAGGGTGGGTTACATGTGTACTTTAATCTGCTGTCAACATTTATGAAGAGTCACTGTTGAAAGGCATCATGAAAAGGTAAAAGTACTGCATGCAAAGTGATAAAATCTATATATGTTATAAAACTCAGGCTATCTGAAAACAATTTTTAGTATGATTTTTCTCATGTTACAGGTGCTTGAGCATATTTTTTTAAAGGCATATTGGATACAATGTCAGATATTGACACTGGGGAAAAAATGGCTTAGCATTAGCGGCCCATTTGACCAAAAGAGGAGGCATATAAGATGATGGTGATAATAAAGGAAATAGTCTTCTGAAATAGTTCAAAGGTCATCAAATTAAATAGTGTTCACAGTTTACTAGGACAAAATGCTAACAAAATATGTTATTTATCATAAGGAGTCCCAAAAGTGGCCCTAAAGCTGCCATACTTAGGGAAAATGGGAAATTGAAGCTAAATGTATCTTTATTTATAAAATATTCTTTACAAAATATTCCCTACATGTTGGCCACCTCTTAGAAAAATTTTGTAATGAATATTTTACGAGTAAAGATACATTTAGCTACAATTTCCCATTTTCTCTATGTATGGCTACTTTAGGGGCCACTTTTGGGACACTCTGTAGTTTTTTTCATACACTGTTATCTCCAAAAGTATGGACAGCAGCTTTGGAAAGTTTAAGGGAAACAGTACCAGTGCTCTGCTCCAATAACATAGGAGTTTAAAATATACCCCAATGTGACTTAAATGAGTGTATCAATAATCTGTACATCATTAAGCTGATGAATAAACAACCTAAAACAAATAAAAAAATCCAAGAAGCCCAAACAACCAACTATACTCTTTAACCCTTCCACTTCTAGTTATGCTTTAAAAGTATTCTTAATGTCAACATAGTTCAGCAGTAAATTTGTTCCCTTAAGCATTCTTCAAAAGATGATGATTGTTTAAAAAAAGTAAAAAGCCACAGTGCCTTTTGACCCAACAGTCTACCTCTAAAGATAATCAGGAACAAATGAAAACACTTACAAGAACCTTTACAGAAACATTTTCTGTCATGCTAAAAAACTAGAAGCAACATAAAACTCCATTAGTAGAAGAGTATACAGCTACTTAAAGAGCTATAAATAAAGACACTAAAGATAACATTAAGCTAAAAAGCAGGCTATAGAATAGCACATAAATTGAAAGTACTATATGTCTAATATAGAAAGATAATCTTTCTTCTTATCTTTCTTTCAAAGATAATTCTGAGTAGTGGAATTTTGTGAGATTTTTATACTTTCCCTGAAAAGAAATTTCAGAAAATCACAATCACCTTGTATCATTTTTTACAATTGTTTTTAAAAGGTCATACTACACATCCGTGCAGTGAATACAGTCAGTACCTATGTAGTACCTCATAATTGCCTGGTTAACCTGAAAGGCAACCAGACACTATCACAATTACCAATGCACATTCACTTTGATTCAGCAATTCCAAATACTTTAGCTATTGTCACACAAATATGCAGACACATTTTTGTTCAAGAATGTTCACAGCAGGATTGTTTATATTAGAAAATACCAGATGTGACTTAAATGTCCATCAATAGAGACTAGATAAAGTATGTACATTCAAACAATGAAATACTATAGCTATGAAACAGAGTAAGGTAGCTACATGAGTTGAATGACATCCAAAATAAATTAAAGTTTAAAATAAATAAATAAAGACAGAACAGTATGTGTCAACTGTGAGGAGGAGAGGGAAGACTGCACAAAGTAGGCACGTATTTGCACAGACTATCTCTAAGAGGACACACAAAAAACTGTAGATGGTAGCCGCCACTGGAGTGCAGGACTGGAAATCAGAAGTAATGAGACATCTTTTATTGTAAACCAATTTGTACTGTTTGAATTTTCTTTAACATATCTGTATGCTACTTTTAAATTTTAATAGCTTTTTAAAATTAGGTTGTAAATTACTTTGCTGTTGTATAAATAGATTTAAGGAAAATAAGTTTCCAAAGTATGAAATTTATACTATAAGAACTGTTCCTTTAAGGGTTAAAAAAATTCTAAAACTATCATTTGCTGCTTGTAGTTTATTAGTCAATGAAAATTATATACAGTTGTAAACCTGAGCTCTTCTTCTGTACAAAGGTGTTTACATTGTTGCTAGCCAACAAATCCACATCTGTTTAACCAAGTCCTTGTTTTGCACTCTCAGTATAGAAGCAGTTTTAAAAATCTGTTTTCTCTCTTGCTGTATTTTATATATATCCTATATAAAAGAACTATTTGCCACAAGTAAATATGGAATAAATGAACAGATTTTCTTCTTTTCCTGATAGGAATCCTTCCACGTCAGTTTGGTCTAGCCTTCTCTGACAGAGTAACAAATAAAATGCCTACCTAGAACAAACAAGATGATGACTCATTAAATATAGTAGTTCCTACATGAAGGTTCTTCTAAAAAACACTAAAAAAGGTAAGAAAAATGTATTACATTTAACTATATTCTCAGGTAGAGTAAACGTAAACTTAAGAGCTCAGATCAACTATTATTAATATGCTCTGTAACTTTGGAAGACCCATTTCCCAGGAATTGGAAGTTAACTCCAAGAGAGAAAATGCTGCTCAACACTGACAGAAGTCTTTTATCACACTTGTTCAATATTTTAACAAATATCAGAAAAACACTATTCAAGGTTATTCTGTAAGAACTACCTAAACAGGTCTGTCAATGTTGGCTTACTCAACACTAGTGCTTATAATTACATACCAAACTTCCTGAAAATAAGTGGTAGACACTTAAACAAAAACAAAGCTGAACTCACCTTTAACACTTTTTCTGTTAACATCTGCCCCCTTTTCAAGTAAATACTGAGCGATTTCTTTATGTCCTTTGTAACATGAAATCATCAAGCATGTATGCCCATGTCGATTTGACACTTCCAAATCTGCTTTGTGTTCTACGAGGTACTTCACTATTTCCAAATGGCCATCAAAACATGCAGCTCGAAGAGGAGTTGAATTGGTTAAAGTTGTGTTGTTGACAGACGCTCCATGATTTAACAAAGACTGAACCACCTTCAGATGTCCTGCTGCAGAAGCAGCCCACAAAGGAGGAGCCCCCTCAATGGTTTCGCCATCAAAATTGACAGAGCCCCCGACTTCTATGGAGGCACTGCATTGCTCTAGGAGGAACTCCACCATGTCAAGGTGCCCATACCTCGCAGCCATCAAGAGCGGGGTGGCCCCATTTGTTTTCTCAGAGATCAAGGAGGAAACCTCCTCTTTGGATTTGCTTGCCAACAACTTGGTGAGAAGTCGGAGTTTGCCATCCCGAGCTGCGTTAAATACTGCTGTCTTTAGATCCATTTATGTCCAATTGAAAGGCTGTGCTTTATTTATCCTTTGAAGCAGAGATCCAGCTTAACTCTACCGACACAGGCAGGAGTTACAGGAACCAAAGTGCAATGTTAATGCACTGCACCCCAGAACGGATATAAAACCACGGAGAGTACGGTCTGTCCTACTTCCTTCCAACATCTGACAACCAGAGAGAAAAGAAAAAAAAGTAATTTTGCATTTTCCATAGGTGAAGGCAAAAACACTATTTAAATTTTCTTCATCTCCACTTCTGTGGAAAGAGGCGGGGGGTGGGGGCCATACTCTAGGGATTATTCCGTCGCGTCCCCCACTCCCCGAAAAAAGTGGAAAAGGAAAACATAGAAAGAAACACGCAGGGCCCCGAATGTTTTGGTGGGAGGCCGGCTCTTCCTCGTGTGCGGAAAATTTAAACATCACAGGCAACCGGTTTCCTCGCCTGCAGCTCTAACCGGCCAAGCTTTGTTCTAGGTTTGCTTTGCACACGCTCAGGGCGAGTACGGCCACAGAGGCTGAGCCGTGGGCTCGGGGATGTTTCTTTCTTCCACCTCTCTGCAGAAGAGCTGACCAAGGGCGCGAGGCTGGGAGGCCTCACTGGGGCCGAGCCGGGTGTCGGCCAGAAGCAAAAAGGTCGGACCCGCCAAACCTCCGCAGGCTACGGCCCGAGCCTCCCCGAGCCTCCGCTCTCCTTTATAACCACGCGAGGATCGCAGGAAGCGCGGCCGCCCGGGAGCCACGAACTTCGCCGCCCCACTTGCATCCCCGGGGCGTTCAACCACAGTCGCCTGCACGTCACCTTCCACTGCGCACTCCGCCCCTTCCCCAGCTCCGCGCCCGGCCGGTAGGGCAGTGGCCTCGGCCCGCCGCCCGCCCCGGGGCGCCCTCCTTCCCGCCCAGGCCTCCCGCGGGCGCCTCAGGCCACGGCCCCGGCCCCGCCGCCGCCACTACCTGCCCGGGGGCAAGTCCTTCCCGCCGCCGCCGGCCGCTCGGGCCGCCCCCTTCAAACGGGAACCGTTGTGCCCGCCGTCGCCCGGGCCGCCCAGCTCCGCCTGCGGCCGCACAGCTCCTCCATGCCCCGCGCCCCACAGGAATGAATCCGGCCGTGCCGCTCGCCCCGCCCCGCCACGCCGAGCCGCCTCCCGCCCTCTCAATCTGCTCCGGCTGCAGCGGTTGCAGCAGCTGCCGCGGCGGATGGTGTAATGGGCTGCGGGCCGGGGGCCGGACAAGCCCGAGCACTGCTTCACATCACTGACGCGGCAGCCGCGCCATTGGGCCGAGGGAGGGCGGCGGCTGCCGCGAGCAACCGCCTAGGGGCGGGGCGGGGCGCCGTGGGAGGGGGGCCTCGAGCTCCGCGCCTGCGTGCGGCGTGCCAGGGGCGGGGCGCTGCGATGGGGGCGGTCCCCGTGGCGGCGGCTGCAGGTGGGAGAGTCGGCTAAGATCTCGCGCGTTCCCGGTACTCGCGCGTTTTCTAAGGATGCCGGCTGAGTGAATCCTTAGGTCTCGTTCCAGAGCCCCCGGAGGAGCAGTAAACAGTGTTTCTTTCGAGTAGTGCTGAACACTCTGGGACTAGTCTCTTCTGTGTTCTGTGCTGGGCCCTGGAATATGCCGAGGTCGTGATTATGCCTCAGAACGCACAGAGGAGACAGATACTTCCGAAAATGAGATTAGTTTTGGAATCTCCCAACCATGGCTGATTTTTTAAAATATAATCTGCAAAATAGATAAAGCCTACGAGGAATGGTAAAACCTAGGAGCAGTATGAAGTCAACAAACAAGGTCGATTTCTTGAACTCTGGAGAGTAAACCCTGGAAATGAAAGAAAGTTAAGTTTATATGAATGAAAAGAATTATTAGGTTATACAGCATGAAATAAACTGAAATAAACTTATGGAATGTTGTCGTTAAGACCTGGGATGCAGGCTCGGCGCCTGTGGCTCAGCGGGCTAAGGTGCCAGCCACGTACACCTGAGCTGGCGGGTTCGAATCCAGACCAGGCCGCCAAACAACAATGATGGCTGCAACCAAAAAATGGCCGGGCGTTGTGGCGGGCCCCTGTAGTCCCAGCTACTTGGAAGGTGGAGGCAGGAGACTCACTTGAGCCCAGGAATTGGAGGTTGCTGTGAGCTGTGATGACACAGCACTCCAACCAAGGTGATAGCTTGAGGCTCTGTCTCAAAAAATAAAAAATAAATAAATAAATAATAAAAATAAAAATAAATAAAGACCTGGGATGTATTGAAGTAGGCTGAAAAAGAGTTTAAATTGCCCATAATGAGGAGAAAATAGAGATTTTGAGAACAAGTCTTCCACCTCTTGTATTTGGGAGAAATCAAAGTCACACAATGTCTAGGACATTGAGAGAAACAATATTAAACAGACTGATCCCTCCCTCCAGCATCACAAATGTAATCATTTTGTTAGAAACTGTGCAACACTAAAAATATTTTATGAAAAAATTACAACTTTAGGAAAGGAAGAGCAGAGAGAGGGAAGGAGCGAGGGGGGGTGGGGTCTTGGTGTGTGCCATACCTTTTGGGGGCAGAACATGATTGTAAGAGGGACTTTACCCAACAAATGCAATCATTGTAACATGGTTTCTTATACCCTCAATGAATCCCTAACAATAAAAAGAAAAAAAAGAAATTAACTAGTAAAGACAAAAAAAAAAAAAAAGAAAATGAAAATCATACATAATCCTTTTTGTTTTTCTTCACAACTTTTCTAAATCATTGCTTTTTCTTATAAAAATTTTAAAATACAGCTAACCTAGGGAATATACATAGGGATGATACATGCATCATCAGTGAATGCACACTTCAAATATCTTTATCAGAAATAGTTTTGAGGATAGTATAGGTAAATACATAACTTTAGGCTATTTGTTTACTTTATATTAGTTCAAAAAGTCACCATAAAGTCACCATGCATTGCTTTATAGGACAAAAGTCACAGTAGAAACTGCAAGTGCCTTTTTCCTAATTTAATAAGAAGGCTATTAAGTTGAAAATTAATTTTGTATTACATAATTGGTTGAGCCAATCAATTCCACTCTAGTTATACAGTAGTATCTCTAATATATTCTAAATATACATGAACAAAATTCCATTTGCACGTTTATTTTATATGTTAAGCATCTTTTATGTACCAATATCCTCTTCAAAACATGCACTTTACATATAATTGTCTTGTGTATAAAATGTTAATAAGTGACTTAACTTTAAAATTATCTGGCATTATTTACCTCATTAAATAATTTCAGAAAAAATAATACTTTATTTTACACACTTAAATAGTGACATCTGCTAAAAAAGCATGACACAAAAAGAATTGATGATGAATGCAATAAATATAGGTCATGAAAAATAAAAAATTAAGAAAACCAACTAGAGTGCACTTTATTTGACTGATTTGACTACTATAGTTTGACTGTAATCATCCACAACTCTGATCTGGTTGTGAATTCTACATTTGCAGCAACTTCTGTCAGGTTTTAGATTATAACTACAAAATGCCTTACAATCAAATACAAGTTATTCATTTCTTATAGATAATCTATCTTCAAAATATTTTTACTTTTTAAATGCAATTTGGACCATTCAGATGCAGTCTTCTGAAAAAATATAGCTGGGTAGATCAGAAAGAATTCAATGGTACAGGGCAGTGGTTTTCAACCTTTTTTTCTGCCGGCACACTTGAACCTATAACTAAACTTCTGCAGCACACTTAAATTCTGTTGATTTTTAAAAAAGAGTGAAAAAAAAGAATGTACTATTGTGCTTTGAACTTCTTTTCAAAACAAATTAATTAAAACTTTTTACAAATTTTTGTGGCACATCTAAGATCTCATGGTGCACCAGTGTGCCTTGGTGCATCAGTTGAAAATCACTGGCATAGGGTATTTGGCCTTTCACAGGGTATTTTAAATATTTTTTAGATATTTGTATAATTCAAATATTTTGGAACTTTATTATCTTTAATGAGAAGTTTTTGTAACATCAAATTAAAAAAATAGCAAAGTCTCATATCTGTTATTTCTACTAAAAATGTCTTGAAATTTTATCAATAGGAATTATAAATAACTAAAATCAATCTTTTTTGTTTTGTTTTGTTCTGAGACAGAGTCTCACCTCGTCACCCTAGGTAGAGTGCTGTGGCATCATACCTCACAGCAACCTCAAACTCTTTGCCTCAAGTGATCCTCTTGCCTCAGCCTCCAAAGTTGCTAGGACTACAGGGGCCTGCTACAACATCTAGCTATTATAGAGACGGGGTCTTGCTCTTCCTTAGTCTGGTCTCAAACTCTGGAGCTTAAGCAATCCATCTGGCATGGCTTCCCTGACTGCTAGGATTATAGGCATGAGTCACCATGCTTTGCTAAAATTAATTCTTAATTGCCTCATTTTCCAAAGCACATCAATGTCCGACCTGTAGTTTATAGTCGATGTATGTTCAATTAAAGAAAATTGAAGTATACTATTCTTTATGACAGAGCTATGACATACTTTCACTTTGATTCATGTAAAGTTATGAAACTGGACTAGATTCATTCACTAATAAAACTAATATTATTGAAAAAGAAAATCCCTCCATACAGTTAGACTAAGTAGGTAGAAACATAAAGAATGTCAGTGTCACTTTTTCCACCTATGTGATGTATAATAAAGGAAGAGGGACCATATATAACACGAAAACTTTAGAAAGCCATGTTTACAAATATGATTTAGAAATGGCTTTACTGTTAATCAAGTGATGAAAGATAGATGTTTTGCATAATTAAACTGACGAAAACACAAGTAATGAAAAATCAGGAAAACAAATTAGAAAATCATAAATCTAACTTTATAAATGTCCATGTTTTTTATGACTCATTTCCTCAAAGTAAAAAGAACCGATTTTAGGAGAAGAGAGGAGAGCAATGTTGTTTGTTCTCTCTAAACACTGAAGATACCAGGAAATAGCCCAGGACCACCCTGCTAGTAACTCCTACTATCATCTGAGAATTTCAGATGTTTCTCTTGATGTTTGTGTTAATCAAATTTTAAAAAATTAAAAAACTATTTATAAGGACACATCCGTATTTTAAATTTTGTCCATATTTGCTAGCCAACCTTCTAACAGGAAATACACTTAAAAGTCCCTATCTACTTATCTACCCACCAACCTACCTGTCTCTTTGTAAACGTGTGTGTGCACGCATTCATGAAGTAACTTTGAAGTAATGTATGAACACATTCCTCTCAACCAAACCTTATATGTCTTGGGGACAGTTCACTAATATATTCCTCAGAATAAGGCAAAAATCATTGTCATATTGCCTTCTGTTCAGGAACTGTTATGAGATACTCTGTCTTGATAAGCCTCAAAGTTTCTAAAAAGTTAGTGGATGCTTGTTTCTCTTCCTAATAAAATTTTGGAGAAATGTGTATAAGTAAATTAAACTATGTCAGACCCTTTAAAAGAAAACACAGTTCTTCTTTCAAGAATTTTTTTTTATGTAGTAAGAAGGAAAAAAATGAGCACTGCAAGCAGTTCTGAAAATACAACTTAGATTCAATTTGATAAATAGCCTTCTATCATCCAAGCCAGAGCAGTGGAAAAGTATGCTATCAGCAATTTGATCAAAGACACTATTGACTCCTCTTTTTCTCTTGCATTTTGTCATGACTTTCTCATTTTGTTTACTTAGTATATGACTGGGAGAAAATGATTTCTTACCTCTTGGGTGAGACGTGATGGAGTCTGCTAATGAAGGGTCCTTTCTCCCATCTTGGCTGCCACTGTTGCCTTCACTGCCACCATCTCTTTCAATCAGTTTATCCACCATAGCAATAATGCAGTTCAGGCTCTTCCCCACATTGGCCCACACCCTATCCTGAAAAAAGCATGAGTATCATTACACATTTTTATCACAAAAAAAAGGCAAAATCAGATGAATCTATTTTAGGGCAGCAGTTGGAGGAACAATCATTGGAACACAGATTGACTAGCTCTAATACTACCATTAATTTGATCAGACTATGGATATATAAGAAATCTATTTCCCTTTAATAAAGCAAAAATCAAGTGTTATTAATCCTTTCATTTAGTCCGTTATTTTTGCTCTGTCATAAATAAATGATGAACTACCATACAATATCAATCCACAATTGATCACAAATTATGACATTTTAAACTGGATATAAAAACAATGGATAAGAAGTAAAGACTCACCTATATTTTTAAAGAATGCCTACTACTTGATTTAGAAATTCTAGTTTCTTGTAAAACTGTCATAACATATTCATAACATAAAATTCACCATTTTAACCACCTTTAAGTGTATAGGTCAGTATCATTAAGCAAATTCACATTTTTCTGCAACCATTGCCACCATCCACTTCTGAAACTTTTTCATATTCCCAGACTGAAACCCTGTACCCCTTACATATGAGATTCCCATTTTTCCTTCTCTCAATCCAAAACACCTACATGCTATTACTTTCTGTTTCTATGATTTTGACTATTCTACTTAATAGAACTCTGAGAGTGTTGCCTTCAGACCACCTCTATCAGAACAAATAGCCTGGAGAATTAATATGCCTAGTGAATTAATTAATTAATATGCCTAGAGAATTAATATGCCATATTAATATTAATATGGCTAGTGGATCACTCCTGTACTCCTGGCACTCTGAGAGGCTGAGGCTGGTGGATCATTTGAGCTCAGGATGTGGAGACCAGCCTGAGCAACAGTGAGATTGGTCTCTAAAAATAGTCAGGCATTGTGGCAGCTGCCTTTGGTTCCAGCTACTTGGGAGGCGGAGGCAAGAGAATCACTTGAGAGTTGGAGGTTGCTGTGAGCTATGATGATGCCACAACATTCTGCCCAGGGCAACAGATTGTGAGTCTGTCTTAAAAAAAAAATTAAATGAGTGCTTTATTAAAAAAAAAAATATATATATATATACACATACATATGTATATATACGCACACACACATATACACACCTGGGATCCCCAGGTCCCACCAAATAAGTCAGAGCTACCAGGAAGAAGGCACTCTAAATTGAAATTCTTATAAGCTCCCCAAGTGCTTCTGAGCACATTGAGTCTTTGACTTCCACTCAATATTATGTGCTACAGCTACATAAGAAGTCATTCTGAGTGATTGATTCCCTAGGAAGCAGTGTGTGCCACTAAAGTGGCTTCTTTGTCACTAATCTCAGTTCTGACTAGCACCCATTTTTCTTTAGGGCAATGTATGAAACGGAATTCTGTGATTTATAAAAAGGGTTATTAATTTTTTATTTAAAATGTTAACTACAGTTATCATGATAGAAGCCAGCCTTCCCTGGGCTCCCTTGCCCTGCCCTACCATATTATTTAAACGACTACACTGACACTCCACCCCTCTCTCCAGGAATAAGAACTAAACAGTTTTGTGGTGTCTTCCCTTCATCATGCCGTACAGCAACTTTTCAGTCAGCACCTGCTCGGTTATAGAGCTATTTCAGGGACCTCGAGGATCACTCAGTGTAAAGACCATACTCAATTATGGTATGTCCTTAGTGATTTGTATATTTTTTTCCAAATGTATGTATTCTCCCTAAGTTAACTTTGCTAGTTTATAAACATAAAAACTAATTTTGGGGGTGAATAAATCAAGTAATTAAAGCTAGCTTAGGTTAGGTGATGTTGTATTGTGAAGACTAAGTGTATATTAAACACAACCTGAGCTGAGGAACTGAAAGGATTCTGTAGACAAGCAGTACATTCAAAGTTAGGAAAGACTTTAAAATTGCCTACCTCTACCTATGAGACCTTAGAGAAAACACCTCCTCTCTGGAGAACCCTAGTTGCCTCACTCAGAATGACAGATAATTCTTGCCATATCTACCTCCCCATGGTGCAGTATGAGTCACATGCTGTGGTTCCTATCAGAGCGATTGGTAAAATTATTATAATTTGGCAAAATCACATCCCATACTTAGCAGCTTTCTTAAATGAATCAAGTTTTCCTTCACCCCATAATCCTGAGTGTGAATTATGCTATTAGTCACAAACAATTATAACAGTCTTTCCTCTAAAGGCGGATCTTTCCCCCAAAGAATTGAAAGCACTTCCTCTTGAAGGAAATTTAAGACACCACTCACATTCTTAGATTACATCATCCTCTTTCATGTGCTTCTGAAAATGAAGGAAGAACTAAGGAAACCCACCTAGTTCAGGAGGCAGTGCTGGTGAATCAAGGTCCTGGCATCACTCCTGTTGGGAATGGGTCAGCTGACATTTCAGACCATAGTAACACACTTAGTGGCCTCTATTATGAATATGCCTTAGTTGCTACCCCCAATTGCACCTTTAAGGCAAATAAATTGAAAATTGAAGAAACTATCCAGCTAACTCTGCCACTAAGGAAGGAAAGGGGAACACATTATCAATTTTCTAATTTAGCTTTGTTTATAAGTGTTCAACTCTCTTCTTGTCCCTATTGAAACTTTGTTTTAGCCAGCGATCAAGTAGTGTTGCATGTTCCTTATCTTATAAGATCTATGAGGATAGATTAATTGCACTTAATCATGCTCTGAAAACCCTGAAAATACAAGTATTTAAAAAATAATTCAACATGACATTCACACCTTAATATAGTTCTTCCTTTATAGATGTCATGTATAGGCTTCTACTGGTGGATAAGTAATCTTTGCAGCTAGAAGAGAGATCTATATATTGGCCTAAGAAGCATAGAGAGGCATGTTAATTGACTAAGGCCAAAAATCACCCATGTAGTAAAGTGTTACAATCTGGAGCGTCCAATTTGCGGCCAGAATAATGCAGATTATTTGAGGCAGTTTGGCATACCTATTGTGTCAGGTAACACAAAAAGTAACTAGATGGGGTTTTTTTGCTCATCAGCTTTAATTAGTGTTTGTGTATTTAATGTGTGGCCCAAGACAACGCCTATTCTTCCAGGGGGCACCGGAGGTGGGTGGGTGGGTGGGGGGAAGATTGGACACCTCTGCTGGTAAAGAGAAGAGAAACATTTAGTCATTCATGTTTAGAGGACACAGGACCTGAGAGGATGTTTGTTCAAAGGGTGAGAAATTAAGAAGTCTCTCTCTCTCTCTCTTTTTTTCTTTTTTGAGGAGGTGTTTTCTCTAAGGTCTCACTATGTCACTTTCAGTAGAGTGCTATAGCATCACAGCTCACAGCAACTTCAAACTCTTGGGCTTAGCGATTTTCTTGCTTTACACTCCCAAGTAGCTGGGACTACAGGCACCTGCCACAACGCCCGGCTATTTTTTTTTTTTACAGTCGTCATTGTTGTTTAGCTGGCCTGGGCTTGGTTCAAACCCACCATCGTTGGTGCATGTGGTCGGCACCATAACCACTGTGCTATGGGCACCAAGCTGAGAAGTCTCTTATGTTATATGAATATACATTCATGCAAAACCAAATATTTTCTTGAAGGCCCACTCAGCAGCAGATCTGGAGAAAATTCATCCTACTCTTTAGCTGTCTAACATTCAACATTAAAATGGTATAAATGGGGCTGGTACAAATGCAGTGGTGTTTACCACTAATTGATCACAATTAACAGATTACTTGGTTCCTTCCCCACTCGTCCCACTGCTTCACTTGACTGGCCTTTAAAACTATTTTTTTTTTCTAATTAAGACAAATTTTAAAATTTAAAAATTCAGTGTAAGTGGACCAGAAATTCCATTCTATTTAACTCCAAAGACTTGATTCTTCCACTATGATCTCCCATAGAATTGAGGTACACAGAACCACAAACTAGACCAAGGGAAGCCAGGAGAAGGAGCTCAGATGGTCAGGTGTTTGCCACCTCACAGGAGCAAGAGTAGGTTTTAGTTACTTGAGATTTGAAAATAAGTCTAATGGAAGGTCTCGGACTAAGAAATAACTCTACAAAACTGATAGGCTGGTCACATGTACAATTATGTCTGAGATCGAAAGTATCCTATAAGCACAGAGGGGGCAGTCATTTGGTTAAAGGGCCAATCAACTTGGGCCAAGGGACATAAGTGTCCTGCATTAATAGAGAGCAGTGTTAGGATCAAGGTCCAGTATCTATTCATGTGGCCACAGCATGAAGCAGGGTGTGGGTTACAAAGACAAAAGATGATAATTCAATTGTGAGGAGAATAAAAAGTCATCAATTATTTTGAACCTAGGATGCTAAAGAAAAGAGGACAAAATTCTTGAAAGGGAGCCTTGAATATCTAAATTCTCTCCTAAATAAGCTCCCTTTCATTACATTTCTGTGGAAGACATGCCCAGAGGAAAGTTACCAGCCAGAATGCATCCTCATTCTGATGACTTTTACTCACTCCATAGAGGAAATGCTCTTTACTTAGATTTCTGGCATGTCTGCGGCCTATTCTTCTTCTCTACTAAAATCACCAATTAATTCATATTGCTCCCTTGCTGAAGACGGGGTGATTAGTGGCAACACAATCGAAGTGTAAGACCATTTCTGCAGTACAGGCTGCTCCCCTGTTCAGGCCAGGTAAGTATGAACAGCCCCTGATCCTATGTAGCTCTCCTGACACTTGAGAAGTTTTAAAAACAATCAGAAAAACAGATTTCTAGGCCCTTTCAAAGAAATGGCAGCCCTGATTTACCAGGTTTCTTGGTACATGAAGGCAGTAATGGGAAATCAGTGGGTTAAAGTCTCTCCTTTATTAAATGGAGCCTAATCAGTAAATTAATCTCAATGTAGACTTTACAACAACTCTACTCCTTGGGGGAGAAGTGGCTATAAACTTTGTTCTGCTCAATGAAAGCAAAAAATCAGTGGGCAACTAGTAGCAATATTTATTTCATTCTAAGTTAGGTGCTAAATCTACTTTATTTATTTCTTCTGGGTTAGGACCCAAGCTAAAATGCAGGTCAAGGTCTGTGGCAGTGGATGCAAAAATTCAATACCTGGCAGAGTTTGCCACAGGGGAGGTGGGGAGGGGGAAGGTTCCTACACCGCATGCCACACATTTACAAGCTCAATAGTGTCATGAGGAAGCCTGCCTGCTTTGGATCAGTAGTTAATGTTTAAAAAAAAAAATTAGTAATGCTTAGGTGGTCAACGTTTCTAAGGCTGATTTTTCAGCATCAAGAATATGAAGACTAAATCAGAGCTGATGTGGAGGTGGAAAATAGCCCTGTCATATCTGCATTTCCATGAATAATTCCCCACTTGTCATTACCAATTTCTGAGGACTTTGATTAGAAACAGTCAGTGAATTAACAAGGCCAATCCCATCTTAGGAAAGAAGCTTCCGATTATCCTTGAGTTCACTGAGAGCAGTATGCTCAATACTGACCACACTCTTTAATACTGCAAACCGTTATTCCTTTGACAGCTTGATAGCTCTTCTCTCTGAATCCTAACTGTAGCTGTTAGGTAAATTGAGTTGTACTTCAGATACTCTGTGGTTCAAAGGGACGTGTGTTCAGCCCAAGCTATATAATACACAAATGTAGCACACATAGACACACACATCCACTGAAAATAACCAGACTCTTAGTATTCATCAGAAGCTGAAATTCCCCAATCTTTCTTTCCTATTGATCTTCCTGTTTTAACTTCACCTTCTTCCTCATGTGAAATCCCTGATCTTTGCCTCCCAGTAACTCTAGTTTAAAATTCACTCCTGGCCTCACTCTGAAATTTAGTCCCTCATCACACAGTAGACTCAGATGGTGGCCACTGTTTCTCCAGTATGACCTTCTCCATATTCCCCCCGGCCTGGATCTTGCCCAGGTCTATGTTATTAGCTACCACCCAATCAGGTTTATCCACCAATACCAAATTCATCTCATTCATCACTATGCTTATTACATTACTCCTAATCAAAACAGGCTTAGTACTACAGCAGTATTACATTCTTCTCAGCCTGAGGGCCCACCTATAGTCAGAGAGATCTGGGTAATGATTCTTATTTCTCATTTGTCTTCAAAGTGAAATGTCCATCCAGATCAGTCTTCTTCCTGTCCTAGAAACATGCTGTTAAATTAAATCAGCACCTATGTGCTACATGCCTGCTCCATGCTAAAAGTAAAGATATCTAGTACCTTTAATGCCTACCTTGATGCACGCTGACCTTCATGCCTAGAACACTTCCCTTCTACCGATCTAAATTCTCACTCTTTGAAGTCTCACCATTTCCAAAAAATGTTCATGTTACTTTCTTCGCTTATCATACTTTTTTCTTCCTAAGAGACGCTGAACTCTATGAGGGAAATGACCATTATTTATTAATCTCTTTGCTCACAGGTCCTCATCCTGAAAAGGTGATCAATAAATAAGAATAAAGAAATAAAAATAAGAATAAAGAGCCGATTCCTCCATATTTTCCAACTGTCATATAACTTCTTTCTAAACATTTTTGGCATCTGTAATGTGCATCACACAACCACCTGCATCCTTGAAATATCTTTAAATGTCTCTGGTTGTTTTAAGACTGCTAGTTGTCTCACTTGAATTAGATAATGTGGCTGTTAAGATCAGATTTCGCTAAGTCTCTAGAGCACTGCAGCGCATTAAGCTCAACAAATATCTATTGATTGACTTAATAACATTCTATTTAGTAGTTAAAAGAAATCATGGCACAACTATAAGAAGTTCTTACTATGTGCATCTTCAAATTGAGATTAGAATGAAGCACATAATATGGCATGGCCGATTTCACCCCAATAAATCTCATATCATGCTAAAGCTTTTGATTCAATGAAAATGTTAAATAAAGCATTTGTTTAATAATTAAGGGAAAATTCCACTGATTAACTAACGCTTTTAATTTTAAACTGGTAACTGAATGTTATTTGCACACCATTAGATATTGGAACACTGTTTGAACTGTACAATATTACCAGTTCATGTGCTTTGTACAATCATTTTTAAAGATGATTTTTATGTACTGCATGTACCTTGATATAGGAAATCAATAGTCTACCTATCTCTACCTCATCATTTCCTTTACTTAGTCACTACACCCTGGAGTTTCAAAATTTCTAGGTAGGAAATAATATCTCCTTATTCACAATAGAATATATTAAGGTTTCAGGGCCCTTGAATTGAATGTATCATAAATTTCTGATGTATGTATGCAAGTTCACACATTCTATTCACACAACCACATGAAGATATCTGACGTTGAAACAGGCATTATAAAAGTCTGGAAAGTATCCAAGGAGGTTGATCACATTTAATATAAGGCCACAGAAAAACCATTACATTATTTTATACAATCATCACATTATTCTGTTACATTAAAGAAATAAAATATCTCTATTAAAAATGTAGGTTTGGGTTGGAGGGTGAGCTGCTGATTCAGCAAATCCATCCATACACACTTATTCTTATATCAACTCTGAGAAATACATCAAACTAGTATGGATAAAACACTCTGTTAGTTGTTGTAAAACAGAACTGAAGGTGAAAGTATTAAGAGCATGTGGCATGTGGGAAAATCTAGAAGTTGGCAGGATTTCATGAATATGCATGCACATAAAGCTCTCATTTGGGGTTTCTTTTCTTTAATAGAACATTTGTGCATTTTAATGGACAGTCATGAACTTTGCTTAATCACCTTTTGTAGGCTTCAATATTGAATAAGTATTCAAAGCACATTCCTCTTGGGTGAAATGGACTGGGGAAATTCAGGAATGTTCCTCATCCATCAAGAAAACAGATGATAGGACATATTCAGCTGCCATATAAGGAAAAAGTGGTCCAATTCCCCCTACCTTTGCATGTCCTTTCTGATGACAAGAATGAGTGCTTTGAATGTCCCCTCCACAAAACCAAGACAAGAGGAAAATACTTGCTTTTGATTTACATTTGCTTATATTCTCACTGTTTTTTGCTACCCTCTTGGTGTATGTTACATCTAAAGAAATTATTTCTGTGTAACTAAGACCTTTGGAATGTGCAAACAAATAATCATATAAAGTTAAAACTTCCACCACTTGGATTTTGGAGGTTCTGAAGGCCTTAAAATTAGTCATGTTTTTAGCTTTGGTCATTGCTAATGCTCTATGTCTATCTTGGATTTTTACTACTTCCTGTGTTTACAGACATCTTGAAGATAACTTGAATAATCCCCACAGAGTTGATTAAGATACTGGCAAATATGCACTAAGGAGGGGATATAGTTAGAAGATGGCTATAATAGTCATCTTAGAGTTGATTAAGGCACTAGAGAATAAGAAATAAAAAAGAGAAATAACTGGGCACTTTTCACTGGAAGGAAGAAATAAACTCTTCAAAAGAAATCATGAATTCTAATGGTGGGAAAGATATCAGACATAGTGTAGAATTACATTAAATTTAAATATTCTGTGTTTCAAAATAAGAAGACAATAATAACAATGTGTGGACTCACTTCAAGGTCATTAATTTATTCTATAAATATGTATTGAGTCCTTCTTGTGTGCAAGTGCTCCATGATCTGTGGGGATACAACTGCAAAGAAGGCTTTGCCTTGGCCTCTAGGAGCTTCATAAACAATGGAAGAAAAAGACATAAAAACAACTGATTATAATTCAATGTTCCCTGAATTGTGTAGTCATGGAATGCAAGAGTAACATTTCATTATATGAAACTATTTGGAGTTGAAAGAAATACACACACACACACACACACACACCTATAAATATCCATCATTTACAACATTTGGAAATTAATGTTATGTTTTAACAGACATAATACTCACAGGTAACTAAGTTACAAGGTGTTGCTTTGTAAAAGTTGAAGCCTAGGTTAGTATTGAACTGTCTGTAAGAATTAATTACCTGAAAGTAGAGCCAAGATGGCAATCTGTAGCCAGCTTTCCGCAGAGGTTCCCATCCAGAAGGAGAGTTAAAGGACAGAAACTCAGCAAGAAAGCCGATGGTTTAGATCTGAGCCAAAAGGAAAGGTTGAAGAGTGCACATCAGCCCTGCTGGGGCAAACTGAGACCCCGAGGACACAAACAAAAAGGTACAGAGCACATCACCAAGTGGATGGGAGTCCCCGCTCCCATGAGAGAGGTTCGCAGTCCTCCATACAAACAAGTGAGCAGAGTTCGGATGTCCTCCCACGCTACCCCATGGGAGAGACCCTCTAAAAACCAGACTTTCTTCCCCTACTAGGGTGCCGTGGTGCTTTCCAGCCAGGCATAAAACTGTATATACTCTCTACCTGCAAGTTGGTGTTCCTGGTGTTCCCCTCCACTCTCACCCCGAGGCCTCTCTGTGGAGGCCTGTCCCCCACAGAATCCAGATTCTTGGAGAATTTCTTGAGGGGTGTGGATGGATGCAGACTGTTGTTGAACTGCATTGGTTTTCCGGCTCAGGAGTGGGCCAAGAGACCTGGCTGGTGGGAAGGTCTCCGAGGCACGAGGCGGCAGCTGGCTCGGCAACCAGCTCCGGGAACAGTAGCAGAAGAGCTGCACCACTGGGGATGTTTTGAGGAGACACTCCCAGTCTTCTGGGCGGCCAGGGGAGGCGGGCAGCTTCTCTGGTGCCGGCAGAACGGACTGCAACCAAGGCAGGTGAAGGATTCGCCTGAGGTGGTACTGGGGCGAGCACAAGGAGGGGCTGCTTTGCTTAACCTGGCCCTGGAGGATGAAAGCTAGGACAAAGGGCTGGAACTCGCAGACTGAGTAAAACCCATTTGCAGCCCGGGTCTGATCAGGGAAAATAGACTTGACAGAAATAAATTCTGCCAACTTGTTCTGTTCCAGCAGCAACATCAATCAGGGACAGGGCTGGGACTGAG
This sequence comes from Arctocebus calabarensis, assembly GCA_963573935.1. Taxonomy (NCBI): domain Eukaryota; kingdom Metazoa; phylum Chordata; class Mammalia; order Primates; family Lorisidae; genus Arctocebus; species Arctocebus calabarensis. Next base: position 53,463 of record CAUYON010108526.1, read on the forward strand.
TGAATCCCTGTTAAGTACCCAGGTTGTCAGGTCTCACCTTCCCCTGCCAAACAGTGACAGGGAGTAGCGGACTGTTTGTGGAGCCACAGACCTCACTGTGACCCAGGCAGGCGCAAATCTCTGGAGCATCTGTTCATTGGAGGAAACTGGATCACAACTGTTACCACCGACTGGGTATGACAGAGGCATAAGGTTGGGAAGGAGGCATTAACCTTCCCAGACTAATTTACTTGCTGGGGGGTTGCCCTCCTGAGCTCACAGAGCATCGAAGTGAATTATACAAGAGCTTCCAGCGGATCCCTGCTATCTAGTTGCCAGAGACTTTGTTAAC